>JAFMOC010000211.1:0-257500 GCA_019802505.1 Corydoras sp. C115 | reverse complement strand
CCCCTGGATAGGCATGTGTGACCCTAGTAGAGGATTAAGTGGAAGATGGATGATCAATTCTGTCACCTGTTGGATATAAAGAAAATTGCCAATTTTAATTGAAAGAGCAAGTATTCCATTTTTCACATTCTATTCTGGATGAAGATCTGACACCGGCTACACCTAAAAAAAAAAAAAAAAAAACAGACAAGAAAAGCAGTTAGAGCTAATAATAAAGCACAGCATTTAAGTAACAAGTAATTCATTAACCCATCCATTGCAGCATTTTCATAAGTTGTAATTTATTTAATGATTTATTAGAACATCCTGACAGAAGTGAATTACAATAATCTAACTTTGACTAATAAAAGCATGAATTAGTTTTTCTGCATCTTGGAGGGAGAGGATGGTTCGTAGCTTTGAAATGTGAAAAAATGCAATTCTAGTAATATTGCTAATGTGCTTCGTAAAGGAGAGATCTTTTATAATTTAGAATTGTATTTATTTATTTTTATGTCAGGTGTTTATGAAAGTGATGTGTGTTTTGAGTTGTTTCTTAAAGATGCCAAGTGACTCCACCCTATGGACAGAGTTGGAATGATTGTTCCACCATTTTGCAGTGGTGAATGTACAGAGTGAGAATTAGCATCATGATGAGGTTGAAGCACCAGGCACCATTCTTATTTTGTAAATGTAAAGTGAAGAGGTAGATTAAGAGGGGCAAATCCAAAATGGTCAAAAAGAGTCAGTGCCTTGACTGGATAGAATAAGCTACAGGGAGCCAATGGAGAGAAATGAGCAAAAAAAAAAAAAAAAGAAAGTTTTAAATAAAAAGTTGTAGAAGCCTAATTGTTGCTGGGAGACTAGCAAGCAGTGCATTACAATAATTGAGGTGGGATAGGATGATGGCTTTAACTTCTGATCTTCCTAATGTTGTAAAGAAAGAACCCACAGGAATGGGCTGTTTTAGTGACCTGATCATATAGTTTAAGATGTGAGTCAATTATGAAACCAAGGTTACGGACTAAATCGGTTGGAGAAATAGTGGAGCCATCTATTTGGAACGGGATTATGGGAACTCTGTTTTAGCCAAATTCAATTTGGAGATGCAGGCAGATATCCAATTTGAGATAGTGATAGTGGTAGAGAAAGTGAGATTGTGATAAAGCTGAGTGTCATCGGCATAGCAGTGGTAAGAGAAACTATTCTTGAATGGCTGTGCCCAGTGATGTCATGTATAATGGAAAGTGAAGAGGACCAAGTACAGAGCCCTGAGGAACACCAGTGAGTATTTGGTGAGAGTTAGAAATTCCATGACACTTTGAAGGTCCTTCCTGTTGGATAGGATCGAAGCCATTCAAGTGTCGTACCAGAGAAGACTAGTTCAAATTGAGTGGACAGTAGAATCTGATGATTTACTGTATCAAAAGCTGTCGAGAGGTCCAACAGTATGAGGACAAAGGATTAAGGGTTAGCTTTGGCAGATTTAAGTGAGTCAACCACTGAAAGTAATGCTGTCTCTGTGGAGTGACCACCCCTAAACACAAACTGATTGAAGAGGTTGTTCTGAGTAAGAAACCTGGAGACCTGTGTAGATACCACCCATTCAACTGTTTTAGACAGGAAAGGTAAAGGTGAGATAGGGATGTGGCTCTTGACCAGATTTGGGTTGAGCCTTGGCTTTTTGAGCAGAGGTTTAACTATAGCCTGTTTGAAAGTATCAGTAAAAGTAGAAGAGGTGACAGAAGAGTTGAGGATGTGGGTAAGTGGTGGTGTGAAGAAGGTAATGGACTGAAGAAGGTGAGATGGAATGGAATCAAGTGGGCAAGTAGTCGGGTTGCTGGCAAGAAGAATCTTATGTCTGATTCTGAGACGGGAGAAGGAGGAAAAGGTTGGTTAATTGGATGGGTGAGATGTATTGTTGTGGAAATGGGTATGAATTACTTTGCAGATACTCTGGATATCTGTGAAGAAGGTTGCAAAGACATCAGCTGACAGAAAGGTTTTAGGAGTGAAGTGAATGAAGTTAAAAGTACTAAATAAAGTGTAACGTGCATCTGAGATGCACGTTACCTTGGACTGGAAGAACAAGGACATAGCAGCAGTTATGAGAAGGTGGCGAATGAAGACTGGTATGTTTCTAAATCTGAAGTCAGAACAGACTTACGCAATTGTTTTGCAGCAGATCGAAGAGTAGTGTGTTGTTTTCAAGGTACCTCTGTGCTGAGGTCAAGCTCGTTGTCATCCCAGTGGGTAACTGATGTGCGGAGTAGGTGGAGGTCCAAGCTAGAGATCAGAGCAAGAAACTCACAGGCACAGGGTCTGTCTAAGTGAAGGTTGAAATCACATGGCCAACAAGGACAATCATCATCTGTGAGAGATGATAATAACATATCAAGTTCCTCAACGAAGTTGTCCAGTTGACCTAGGGGGACTGTCAGGGCCTTCAAGTTGTTCTCGGAGTACCTCAAATATTTGAATTAATGACTGATGTTAATTATATTTTGTCCATAAACACTTAAATAATTTCAAATGGTCTGTCCGGTGCCTTCCATACCATTTCCGCTGGTTGTGCCACTTTCAGATGTGTATTTTTTTATTAAAGCATTTAACCAATCACATTTCAGCATCATTGGTTACCAGGTTATAAATATTTCTGCCTAGGCCTTTAGAAAGAATTTTGTGGCCCAACAGCATTAAATAAGCGTAGATCAACATGTTGCATCAACCAGTCAAATTTTGAGTTGGCAACAGCAAAGCCTTATAGTATACATATGTTATATACAGGAATACAACTAATTAAACTCTTTTTAAGGAATATAAAGAATATATATTTTGTGTGCAGATAATTAGGGTTAAATCAGGATTTTCGGTGAGTTATTTTCCAAAGTATATTGCAATTTTATGAGATTATTGTTGTGGACTTATATATACACATATAAATGTAATTTATATTTAAACCTTTATATTTGAGTGTAATGGGGTGGGAACAAATGAGGACCAGAGACAGGATTCCACAGGCTCAGGAATAGGCTTTATTTAAACATTAGTTTAAATTTATTAAAACACACATGTTTGGTATCTGCCACACGCTCATGATCGATCTCTGCAGCTTATATAGGACACACACATTCATCAGTGGAGCTGTGTGAGGTGCATTACATTTTTAATCAAAGACCATTGCTCCTCTTTCTCCAACAGTGCCATTACGTCTGTAGTCATGAGATATCTATCTGCGATACAATAGCTCTTTATACTGCATTTCTGCATAATAAGATGTTATAGCCATAAAATAGTTATTGACATGTGGACGGTTTCATTTATATGACACATGTTACACATATAGTGGTCATTTCTTTAAAAAATAATAAAATAAAAATATATATTAAAAAACATTATTATTGTTTTACATCTGTTAACTGTGTCTGGCTGCCCAAAGAGTCTTGGGTCTTTAAAGTTTCTTTATTTTAAAAATATCAGGAGGGGTTTCTCTATCATTGTTGCTTGAACTTGCTGTTTGGGGAACTCAGGCTTATAAATTTGAAAATCTGATTTGAATATTGGTTTAAACAAAGGACTACATTATGCTAACATGATTTTGCAATTCATGATTATTTACTGTAATAATAACTTACTTTATGTACATAACTACGAATTTTAATTTAGAAAATTCTCAGTACCTTTTGGTCTAACACATGGCTTCACTGTGGTAGTAATGATAAAACATACAACAATGACACAATGGTAAAGCATTTACCTAACCATACGCAACAAATCAGATGAAAATGACATTTTTTGCAGGGGGATTATTTCATAACATAAAGTGCAAAAATACAGACAGTTATGTATTTCAGAGCTTCTTTGCACCGCTGTGCCCCTTCACGCCTTTGCCACATGCCAAATAGGACCCTAGTGCTTTAAAATTCCAATGTTTAAAAAGAAAGAGGAAGTAAGAACAAGAGAGAGGGAGAGGGGGAGGATTAGAAAAAAAGAAAAAAGAAATCAGATTGCGACAGTCGATATTAAAACATGCAGAGAGAGAGGGAGAGAAAGAGAGAGAAAGCGGGGGGAGAAACGGAACCAAGAACCAGGCCTTTCTCTCCGGACAACCAAAAAGAAAAAGACGGTTTATACCAGTTCTCTTTCTCTCCTTCCTTTTCCCTCTCTCTCTCTCTGTCTCTCTCTCTCACTCACTCTCTCACTTCTGCTCATCATCATCCCCACGCCAATTGATTTGTGTATGAACAGCTGGGCGCTTTTCTCGCCCCCCTCTCTGGCTGTGTGTTTCGAGTGATCAGCTGATGAAGAGACTGAGCGCGCGCTGCAATGCTGGGTTGCTAATTCTCTCGCCTGCAGACAAGCGGCAGCCTGGAGACCACAGCCAGGTAAAAAAAAAAAAACAACCTCCTTCCTTTCTCGCCTTCTCACCCCTTCTCACTTGCTCTCCATCCACAGAGCATGCCATCATGCCAGGCTCGAGCACACAGTCACACGAATGAAGAGAAAGTAAGAGTGGACAAGAGAGGGAGAGCGAGAGTGTGTGGCGTATGTGTAGGTGTTAGCCGTGTAATGACTGAGGAACATTGCCCAGATATATTGGGTATTGTGCAGATCCTGACATTTTTTATGTCTAAAGGTTGCAAAGACAGCACATTTTATGCATGAATGCAACACGGCATGCACATGAATACACACACACCAACATCTTTTTCTTTATATTGATGAATACAATGTTAAATTACAACCATTTTACAATTGTGTTTTGGTCATTTGTGCTAATCAGTTGTTTTAGTGCAAACAGTTATACATTTCATTGTATGTGGCTGTGTTTTCATGCTCACACACATATTCATGTCTGCATTCCATTATAATTCTTCTCATTATTAGGCCTCCAGACACATGCTTCCCAAGGGAGACACAACAAATATTTTCCATGTGTGTGTGTGCACATTTGCAGTTTGAGTGAGTGTGTGTGTGAAAGGGAGAAAATCAGACTTAGCAATAGCAATCATTGGCTGTATAGTGACTTATTCACAATTCATATTTTCTTCCCTCTCATGCATCTTGCTGCCAGCACAACAGAGTTGCGGCACACAGATCACTGCACTTTAATTGCCTTTGTGTTCGAATTTTCTCTTTAGCAAATACTCACACATCGATTTATTAAAAAAACTGCTTCTGTTGTTATAATAAGGAAAAGGAAAGTCTTAGCAGTTCATAGGGCAATAATGTATAATATATTTAGTTTTGAAACATAACAGAAACATTTTCTGTAATCGAACTTTAAACCAGTTAATGTTAACTAATGTCTTAACACTACTATAAATATATATATTTCCTTCATAATAGGTCTAATTTCTCTATCACAGCTATACAATACTTCAAAGTTGTTTAAATGTTTTCGATAAATGCTGTTATTGCCTCTTTAAATAATACAGTAAAGAATAAGTCTTTACAATAACAAAAAACCTTTTTACAAGTAGAATCATGGCATTTGTAACAACTACCCTGATGAAGTAACAAACAAGGTGTTGTATAATGTTTTCAAACAATCAGCGACTAAACATTGCAAACACACCTTAGCTGACACCAACTTCTCACTTGTCACCAACTTGTCAAAGATTTAAAAGCTTTCACTACATGCTTCTAGGTCAAAAACATGAGCGTCAACATTGAAAACATTGCTAGCACAATTGAAGTGGTAACCCAACACATGAGAGTCAACAACTTTCCATCGTAGAGTCTGTTTTGAGAAGACATTTAGGATGAGTGAACATAGTGCAAATATTATGAGATTTATTATGAAATTCATTGATATCTAAGTGAAATAAAATCCTGGTGTTCTAATAATCTCCTAAAATTAACAGTGATAAAACTGAGGTTCTTCTCGTTGGTACTAAAACAACATTATACAAAACTGACAGTCCTTATTTACATAGATGACTTTCCTATCTCCCCTTCCCCTCAGGTAAAGAGTCTGGGTGTCATCCTTGACACTACGCTATCATTCCAATCTCATATAGATAACATTACCCGGTCTGCTTATGTCCACTTACATAATATCAGTCGTCTTCGTCCCTCTCTCACTCCACATACATCTGCCATCCTTGTGCATAGCCTAGTCAGTTCCCGTCTCGATTACTACAACTCCCTTTTTTTCGATCCTCCAAACAAATTTCTTCATAAATTCAATTGGTCCAAAACTCTGGATCATTACTAAAACCTGCATCATTACTAAAACCTCTTGCTTCAACCACATCACTCCTGTTCTGCCAGGCTCCTGGACAAGTTCCATATTGAATACAAAATCATTCTTCTCACTTTCAAGGCTATTCATAATCTCGCTTCACCTTATCTTCTTAATATTGCTAACCCCTCTCGCACTCTCAGATTTTCCACCTCTATTCACCTATATGTTCCCCCTGCTCATCTCCCCACCATGGGGAGTAGAGCTTTCAGTCGCTCTGCTCCCCTACTTTGGAATAATTTGCCACCTAATATTAGAAACATGGATTAATTTGTACAGTTCAAATCCTCACTTAAGACTCATCTATTTAAGACTGCTTTTATGACCTGATTGGTACTTTCTGAGCTTTATTTTAATCTATTTTTAATTGCTGTTGGTTTGTTTATTGCAATTTGTTGTTCTGTTTGTACGGTGTCCTTGAGTATCCACTCCTGATATTTTTATTAGAAGTGATAATAGGTTGATAACATAAGACCTGACAATGTGGAGGTGGACAGAATTTGGACCAAATTTTATGAAAGTAATAGTGATGAACTTAAGGAGGAGAGAGAAGACATAAAATAATAATAATAATAATAATAATAATAATAATAATACATCTTATGTCAAAATGCAGAATAACACGATTTAGCTGTTTTGTATTTTTTTTGAGAATACTTTTCTTAAAATTATATTTGTAATCAGGCAAGAAAAGTACTTTCCTGAGCTTGGTTTGTCAGAAACATTGATATTTCAGTTAATAGGTTGACTTTTTGTTATTACACAGAAAGCAATTATTGGTTTTATTTACCATTTGTATATATTTGTACATTCTGTTTTGCTGCTACTCAACTTCATGTTTGTTTAATGTTTGTTTAATAGTTCTCCTTAATGTTGTACTTATATTGAATACTAATTATGCTGTCTTGGAAATAATTATTTTAACTTCAGTGTCATTTTATTAGGATTATAGTGACTATTCACACATGCACATCACTTTCTTATAGTTTCTTGATAACTACCTCAGTGCTTAGTCTAGTATGCTATGGGCCATCTTTTCCAACATTTCTTTTTAACAAATGATAAAATTTCCTGTTTAGAAATGCAGAGTATTAGTATGTCTGTGAAATTATAAGATAAAATAAATGGGCATGATCTGATGGGATTTGTGCATGCACTACCACCATAGAAACTTTTTATAAACAGGGTTATTTTTATACTGGTACATAAATGAGCCTCTAACAAACTTGTTTCAGATAAAAGCATTTAATTGTCTAAAATGGTTTATATGCTTTATAACATTATCCCTAAGAAAAAGTTGTATCAATAATATTTAATTACAAAATTACAATTTTTACATAAAGGTTTATATTGCCTCTCAGCGCTGGGGATCCACGTTTAAATCCAATTCTGGGTGTAGATTCTCCCTGTTTCCTCCCACAGTCCAAAAACATTAATTTAAGGGAAATTTGTCGTATAAATTGCCCTTGTATTTAGAGTGTGTAAGGGAGAGAGTGTGTGCTCAGCGATGGATTGGCACCCAGTCCTGGGTCCGAAACGTTCTCCCCTGGATGGGCACGAGGAACACCTCGCGACCCTTGTTCCTAGCATAGGGTAAATGGAGGATAATGCGATAATAATAATAATAATAATAATAATAATAATAATAATACGTCTTATGTCAAAATGCATAATAACACAAATTAATTTAGCTGGTTTGTATATTTTCTGAGAATACTTTTCTTAAAATTATATTTCTAATCAGGCAAGAAAGATATTTTAACCAGAAACTGGATGCTGCAATACATACAATTTTCACTTCTTAAAAATATGTCTTAGCTTGTACTAGTTCCATACTTTATATCCATGTTTTGCTTTTATCCTCCCTTTGGCCAATGTTTCTGCAGTCTCCTGCCATCCAAACAGAAGTGTCTGTGGATATGGAGGTGGGAAGCAATTTAAAGAAACGAAAAATTGACCACCAAGGCAGCCAAACCTCGGAAACTGGCCAGGAAATAGTTGAGAAGGTTAAAAAAAGACGAGGTCGACCTCCTGCCGAGAAGTTGCCACCAAACCCCCCAAAACTCACCAAGCAAATGAGCACCCTTGTTGACATGGTTATCAACTACAAAGACACGTAGGTATTTCTATTTTTTATTCTCTAGGAAGTCAGAAAACTTTGCTAAGGTTGCTGTACTGCTGTGATATATATATATATATATATATATATATATATATATATATATATATATATATACAGTGGGGTGCGAAACTTTGGGCAGCCTTGTTAATTTTGATTTATTCCTGATTTACCTTTATAAATCATTGGTTGTTTGGATAAAAAAAACTGTTAAATATATCATATAGGGGACAAACACAGTGATATTCGAGAAGTGAAATGAAGTTTATTTGATTTACAGAAAGTGTGCAATAATTGGTTAAACAAAATTAGGCAGGTGCATAAATTTGGGCACCAAAAAAAAACCCTTAATATTTAGTTGATCCTCCTTTCGCAGAAATAACAGTCTGTAAATGCTTCCTATAGCTTCTAATGAGAGTCTGGATTGTGGCTAAAGGTATTTTAGACCATTATTCTTTACAAAACATCTCTAGGTCATTAAGGTTTGATGGTTTCTGAGCATGGACAGCTCTCTTTAGGTAATATCACAGATTTTCAATAATATTCAGGTCTAGGGACTGAGATGGCCATTCCAGAACATTGTACTTGTTCCTCTGCATGAATGCCTTAGTCGATTTGGAGCAGTGTTTAGGGTCGTTGTCTTGTTGGAAGATCCAGCTCCGGCGCAGCTTCAGCTTTGTCACTGATTCCTGGACATTGGTCTCCAATATCTGCTGATATTGATTGGAATCGATGCAGTCCTCAACTTTAACAAGATTTCCAGTTTCTGTACTGGACACACAACCCCACAGCATGATGGAACCTCCACCAAATTTGACTGTAGGTAGTAGGTGTTTTTCTTGGAGTGCTGTGTTCTTTTTCCACCATTCCTAACAGCCATTGTTATGCACAAATAACTCTATTTTAGTTTCCTCACACAGCACCACAGCACCTTATTCCAAAATGTAGTTGGCTTGTCCAAATGTGCTTTAGCATACCTCAAGCGGCTCTATTTGTGATATGGGCGGAGAAAAGGCTTCCTCTGCATCATTCTCCCATACAGCATCTCCTTGTGTAAAGTGCGCCGAATAGTTGAACGATGCACATTGACTCCATCAGCAGCAAGATGATGTTGCAAGTCTTTGGTGCTGGTCTGTCGGTTGACTCTGATTGTTCTCAACATCCTTAGCTTCTGTTTTTCTGAGATTTTTCTTGGTCTGCCACTTCGAGCCTTGAACTGAGCCTGTGGTCTTCCATTTTCTCACAATGTTTCTCACAGTGGAGACTGAAAGCTGAAATCTCTGAGATAGCTTTCTGTATCCTTCCCCTAAACCAGTGATTCTCAATTATTTTCGGTTAAGCCCCCCCTAGGAAGAAAACTTTTTGCGCCCCCTCCCCACACACGCACACTCACCCCCCCCACATGACAAAATGGGATGAAAAAGTATTTTTACACGACCACTGTAGTATGATTTGTCTATAAATTTGTTATAAGTGCACCTCTTTTATAACAATGTTTATTATTCCTTATTGACAATAAAGAAAACAAAAAAGAAAGAAATATTGATCAACTTAGAACAAAGAATAATTTTATTAACTTTGTTTTTTAGTTTGTAACAGAAACGAATGAAATCCTTAGTTAAACTAGAAACATTTTTGAACTGACTGGCATTTGATACTGAAAAATTTGAAAAAATAAATGAAATAAAATCAATAAATAATAATAAATTCAAATTCATCAGCAAAATTAATTCAGGAGCACAATTTATTAACACTTTAACCTACAAAACAAAAACGAATACAACAATGTGTGTGTAACGAGCACCTGCGGCACCTGTCCCTCGTTTTCGGTTCTCATTATCTCACTTGGGTGATTGTTGGGTTTGTCACGTGTTTAGTTGGGTTTCTATTTAGTCTGTTTTCTCCCTTAAGTCTGAGCACGTCTTTGGTTTGTGGTTACATTACCCTACGTTTCGTTCTGTTTATTTATCCCCGTTCTGTTGGTGCTTCGGCACCATCTTTTAATAAATTCTGGTTTGGTTTTTATCCCGGTGTTCCAGTTGCCTCCTTGTCGCATTTCTGCCACGGTGTGTCGCTGCGCGGGCGTTCCGCGCAGGTCACATTCGTGGGAGCGTCTCCCTCCGTCTAGACCGGCGGACACGGAGGTCTACGCGTCGCCGGATCCCGGGAGACGCTCATCTATGCGTGAGCGGCGTCCGCGATGTCCGGCGGACCCGCTCCCCTCTGAGGGATTATGGACAGGACGTGACAGTGTGCTGTTTTTTTTTTTTTTTTTTTTTTTTTAAATCAAAATAAGGAAATCAGAACTAATGTCTACAACAGGGGTGCTCAATACGTTGATCGCGATCGACCGGTCGTTCGCGAAGGGGTGTCCGGTCGATTGCGATGGAGGTTTGAGAAAAAAAATCACGTATAAGCGCTTTTTTTTACAGCACAGTATCGGAAGCACTTATACACGCGCGCACACATTTTAACACACAATGTGATTTATTCCGAATCGCGATCTCTGAAAGCGAACAGTCTGCCCCCCCCGTCTCTCACGCTGTTCCCAAAACCAGCACGTGGCCCCGCCTCCATGCCTAAATCCGAAGCGCTGCCTCGCCAATCATCTACATTAGATTTACATTACATTAGAAAGTTTCTGTTTTTGCACTTTATTTGACTGACAAGACGAGTGAAGGACTTCGCTCCAAAATAACTAAAAAATACCACTTTCATTTAGAGTGGGAGGATGAATATTTTTTGCAAAGTCAAACTCAAAATGCCTTTGCTTGATTTGCCAAGTAGCCATTCCACTTCCATTGTGTTTTGTCGTTTGGGTGTACCAACACCAAGTTCTTGCCATGCTATTTGCGGCATTTTCTGTGAAAATGGCAATATGAAGCTGTCTTTTCTATGCTGATTCGATAATGCCAACATTGATTTTTCCATCCATTATCTTCCGCTTTGTCCTCTATTGGGGGGGGGGGGGGGGGGGTGCTCCCATGCCCCCATGCCCATCCAGGGGAGAGCGTCTCAGGCGCTGGGCAGGTACACCCAGGACAGGGGGGCAATCTATACTTTTGCACACACTCGCACTATATGGGGCAATTTGGAGAATTCAATTGACTTGATCCATGTTTTTGGACTGAGGGAGAGAACCCGGAGGAAACCCACGCGGACACGGAGAGAACATGGAAACGCCACCCAGATTGGGATTCGAACCGGGAATCCCTAGCGCTGAGAGGAGAACGTGCTAACCACTAAGCCAACGTGCCCCCCCAATACTAAAGTGTGTAAACAGGAGTAACAGCAGTAATTTTTTTTATTCTAGGAGCTAAGAGTAAACCAGCACCTTGAGATCGGAGCTCACGTGTTGGATTGTACGATTGAATCAACTCACTCATAAAATTCTACATAATCAGGCTCCACAGTATCTATGTTATCAATAAAATTTTGTACTCGATACGAAACTTAACTGGTAGCCAGTGCAAGTTTGATAATACAGGACTGATATGATCAAACTTTCTGGTTTTAGTTAAAACTCTAGCTGCAGCATTTTGCACAAGTTGTAATTTATGTAATGATTTATTAGAACATCCTGCCAGAAGTGAATTACAATAATCTAACCTTGATGTAATAAAAGCATGAATTAGTTTTTCTGCATCTTGGAGGGAGAGGATATTTCGTAGATTCAAAATGTTACGAAGGTGAAAAAATGCAATTCTAGTAATATTGCTAATGTGCTTTGTAAAGGAGAGATCTGAATCAATAATGACACAGAGATTATTTACAGATTAACTGGGTCTAATTAAAGAGTTATCAAGGTTTAACATAGTGTTAGAAGCTTTGTTAATTTTGTCCTTGGGTCCAACTATCAGAAACTCTGTTTTATCAGAATTTAGCAGTAGGAAGTTTTTTGACATCCATATTTTAATATCTTGGATGCAGTCCTCAAGCTTACTGACTGAGTGACCATCATTAGGGTTACCTGAAACGTATAACTGTGTATCATCTGCATATGAGTGGAAACTGATTCCATGTTTACGAATAATTGATCCCAATGGAAGCATATATAATGCAAATAGGAGTGGACCCAGAACTGACCCTTGTGGGACACCATATTTAACTTTATCAAGATCAGAAGATTGGTTGTTAACACAGGTGAATTGATATCGATCTGTCAGGTAGGATTTAAACCACTGGAGTGCAGATCCTGTAATGCCCACAGTGTTTGCTAATCTATCAAGTAAGATGTTATGGTCTATAGTGTCAAAGGTTGCACTAAGATCTAATAATATAAGAAAAGAGATTTGGTTATTATCAGAGGACATTAATAAGTCATTAACGACTTTAATTAAGGCTGTCTCAGTGCTATGGTGAGACCTAAAACCTGACTGAAAAACTTAATGAACGTTATTAGCTAGAAGATGGCCATTCAGCTGGTTGAACACTATTTTTTCCAGACTTTTAGAGACAAAAGGAAGGTTTGATATTGGTCTATAGTTGGACAGTATTAGAGGATCTAAATGAGGTTTTTTAAGTAATGGTTTAATGACTGCACACTTCAGATTTTTGGGGACATAGCCTATTTTAAGTGATGAATTTATAATGTTTATAAAAGGCTCTGTAATATTTGGTAAGAGGTCTTTAAGCAGGTTTGTAGGTATTGGGTCTAACTTACAGGATGTTGTCTTTGATTGTGTAATTAATGAGACAAGCTCTTTTTTAGATATGGGGTTAAAGGTATTTAACTCTTACTATATTATTTTCTCTACCACTAGATTTTTCAGAAATCATTGAGGGTTGATTATTGGTTACGCTACACGATGCATTAGAAGATTTAAGTCTTATGTTTTCAATTTTATCACTAAAGAAATTCATGAAATCGTTGCTGCTGAACTGTGAGTGAATCTGATTCAGTAGCACTTCGAGTTAATTTGGCAATAGTACTAAAGAGGAATCTTTGGTTGTTTTTGTTGTTCTCTATTAATTCAGAATAATATTTAGTCTTCGCTGCATTGAGTGCATGTTTGTACTCAGTCATACTGTCCTTCCATGCAAACCTAAATACCTCTAATTTATTTTGTCTCCATTTACGCTCCATGGTTCTAGTGGCTTGTTTTAGGGCACGTGTTTGATCATTAAACCATGGAACGAGTCTTTTATCTTTAATCCTTTTTAGTTTAAGTGGAGCGACACTGTCTAAGGTTGCAGAAAACACGTGTCTAAGGTATTCCGCTGTGTTTTCAATTTCATCGGGTCCTGATGCTGGTTTAATGTTTAATTCGGGTAAATGTTGTAGGAATGACAGCAGTAGAGGGAATGATTGTACGCTTCATGTCATATTGTGGTTTAATGACTGGATCAATATCAATTTCTAAATCGTAGGTTATCAAATAGTGATCGGAGATGACCTCACATAGTAGAACAATAGTTAAATTATTAATGTTAATACCATGTGATAAAACTAAGTCTAATGTATGTTTACAGCGATGTGTTTTACCAACCACACTTTGAGTAATGCCCATGGAATCTAGGATGGAGTCAAAGGCTAATTTAAATGAGTCTAGTGGGTTTTCAAAGTGAACATTGAAGTCACCGACTATTAAGGCCTTGTCTGATGAGATTACTATGTTGGAGAGAAATTCACCAAATTCTTTAATAAACTCTGTATATGGGCCGGGAGGGCGGTATATGGTAATAAGTTGCATTAGATTGGATTTATTCTTCAATGAAGACGGACTGCTTATGTTAAGTACAAGAGCTTCGAAGGATTTTGACTCATACTTATTATTAAGTGTTACATTTATGTTTTCATTATAGATCGTAGCCACTCCACCTCCTCGTCCACTAAGACGTGGTTTATGAGCATAAGTATAACCACGTGGAGAGGCATCATTTAATGTTAGGTATTCATTGGCTCTAATCCAGGTCTCTGTGAGACAAAAGACGTTTAGAAAGTTATCAGTTATTATTTCTTGAACTAGAGCTGATTTTGATGACCGTGACCTAATGTTTAATAACCCAAGTTTTAACTTAAAAGTGTTTCTTACATTACTTGAGGTTGTATTGATATTAATGAGATTTTTTTTGGCACACTTTTTGGACTCTTTTTGTTTTTTGCTCACTGCGATACTTGATAACTGTCTTAATAGTATGGAACCTAGTTATTGTGGGTGACAATTCCTGGCAGTTCGCAGGCAGTTGGTTAGGCCATTCTGTCTGCTGCCTGGCCTTGGCTCTGAATTGTCAATTTTTATTCCTATCTGAAGAAAAAACCCTATCGGCTATGTTATGTGACATGAGCGCAGCACCCTCCTGGGAAGGATGGATGCCGTCCCATTTCAAAAGGCCAGACCTTCCCTCAAAAGTAGACCAATTGTCAATAAAGGTAATGTTGTTTTCTGAGCACCACATAGACATCCAGCAACGCAGCGACAATAACCTGCTGTAGGTTTCGCCGCCACGCCTAATTGGTAGGGGACCAGAGACAACTACTTCATCAGACATCATTGCAGTGGTTCCACACACCTCTTTAACATTAGCCTTAGTAATCTCTGACTGCTTGAGACGAACGTCATTAGTGCCGACGTGGATAACTATTCTAGAGAATGAGCGTTTAGCATTAGCCAGCACTTTGAGGTTCGCCCTGATGTCTGGAGCCCTGGCCCCCGGAATGCACCGGACTATGGTTGCTGGGGTCTCTAAGGGGGTAGCGATTCGCACGTGTCTGAGCTGGGAGTCGCCAATAACCAGAGCACTTTTAGCAACCGGTCTCTCAGTGGGTGAGTCACTGAGTGGTGAAAACTGATTGGACACGTGGATCCTAGAAGAGTGATGCTCAGTTCTACGTGTACGTCGCCTGGTCGTCACCCACTCGCCCTGCTGCGAGGGCTCTAAAGCCAGAGATTTAGGACCTGATCCTGTGGCATTCGGGCTGGCTAAACTGGTCCCTGACACATCTTCTCTAACATGACCCTGTTCTAAAACCCGAATGCGCTCTTCTAGCACTGAAATCTTCTCCGTCAGACTAAGAACTAGGCTACACTTCTCACAGGCTGAATTATCAGTAATGACGGAGGAAGACTGTCTATACATACTGCACTGAGGGCACGCAACCAGAGGGGAAAGTGCCATTGTAAAGTTTATGTATAAAAGAAGAAATAAACTTAGCTTTGGTGGGTAGAGATGTAAGGTTATTTCCCGCTGTTACAGCTGATGATGAAACAAAGCAGCGGCGGCAGCAGGTGGAGATCCAACTCTAGTGAATCTGGCTGTATTAGTGTCGGATGGAGGTTGAGTCCTGAAGGTTCTCACAATGCGGTGTGTGAAGATCAGCGTTGAGTCCAATAAAATCCGATCCGAAAATCCAAACAGTTGAATCCGGCGACACAGATCAGGAGATGACTCTTTTATAAATATAGGCTAATATTTATAAACGAAGCGGGTAATAAATGCAGCAAATGACCGCGATAGTAAGCAGAAAGTGCTAGCGTTAGCGGCTAAAAACGCTAGCAACTACACCGCGATTTGGAGAGTAGAGACAGACAAAAAGCGGAATAAATGCTATGTTATAACGATGAGGTAGCTGAACAGTCAAGAGAATGTAAAAAAGAGTAACTAAAAGTAACTAAACTAGATAACACTTAATTTAGTAGTTAAGCTTAACAGAGCTAGACAGCACACGTACGCATCTACACACTGACCAACAATTATAGCATACTTTGTGTAAATCATATAAACTTCATTTCACTTCTCAAATATCACTGTGTTCGTCCCCTATATGATATATTTTACTTTTTTTTTTTTTTTATCCAAACAACAAAAATTAACAAAGCTGCCCAAACTTTCGCATCCCACTGTGTATATATATTCATTCATTCATTATCTCCCGCTTTATCCTCTATTAGGGTCGCGGTGGGGTTCCCCATGCCCATCCAGGGAGAACGCCTCGGGTGCTGGGCAGATAGATCCTGGAGGGGGGCGCCAATCCATCGCTGGGCACACACTCACTCACTCTCACACACACACACACACACACACACACTCTATTTGGGGCAATTTTGAGAATTCAATTGACTTGATCCATGTTTTTGGACTGTGGAAGGAAACCGGAGAACCCGGAGGAAACCCACGGAGACACAGGGAGAACATGGAAACTCCACCCAGATGGGGATTCGAACCAGGAATCCCTAGTGCTGAGAGGCGAATGTGCTAAACACTAAGCCACAGTGCCGCCTATATATATATATATATATATATATATATATATATATATATATATATATATATGTATATATATATATATATATATATATATATATATGTATATATATATATATATATATATATATATATGTAACCTTAAAATAGGTGTTCAGGTTGATGCTAATATTTAAATGATATACAGGACAAACAGCCAGAATAACTTCAACATTTACTGCCATGTGACAATTTTGTTCTTTTAATAAAAACATTTTTTAATTAACATTGAAGGGCAGCACGGTGGCTTAGTGGTTAGCACATTCGCCTCTCAGTACTAGGGATTCCCGGTTCGAATCCCCATCTGGGTGGAGTTTCCGTGTTCTCCCCGTGTTCTCATGGGTTTCCTCCGGGTTCTCCGGTTCCCTCCCACAGTCCAAAAACATGGATCAAGTCAATTGAGTTCTCTAAATTGCCCCATGTAGAGTGTGTGTGAGTGCGTGCCCAGCGATAGATTGGCGCCCTGTCCTGGGTGTATCTGCCCAGCACCCGAAACGTTCTCCCCTGGATGGGCATGGGGAACCCCCCTGCGACCCTAATATAGGATAAAGCGGAAGATAATGAATGAATGAATGAATGAATAAATAAATTAACATTGACAATTTTTATAAGTTTTTCTTATTGTCAATCTTGGTTGATTCATCGTTATGCTGCAGGTTGGGTCGTCAGATAAGTAAAGGTTTTGTGCAGCTCCCTTCAAGGAAGGAGGTACCGGAATACTATGAACTTATTCGCAAGCCAGTGGACTTTCGGAGGATCAGGGTAAATGCCTCAAGGATCTTTATACTTTTAAATTAAATATTCTTGCAAAACTAATTAGGCTACTATGCAAATTAATTACATCAAAAATATTCATTAACACTTACAACAATATGTATTTTGTATTTTAAAGTATTTGCCTTTTGCTAATGTATTAAATTATTTATTTAGATTTTTTTGTTTAAAACTCTCACATATTAATAGTCATATTGTAGTCCAGGTCGAGTGTGCACATTTTCTCCCCATTGTGACACCTAATGGGAAAGTGTTATGGGACACAGCATTGTGGTAATTGTGTGCGTGGCTGACACTACTGCATGAAACCACAAGAAACAAATAATAGTTTATGAAATTTATTTAAACAAACCTAACAAAGGCTTTTATAAAAATATATAGGGCATGTGCACATTCTACACACAACACATAACAATGAACAATATCCCAGATAACCCTACAACCCAAACCTTACTTCCGGCACATGCTACTGAACCGGCCTGGGCATTGCTGTACCATATAAGCGTCATATAGGGCAAAAGCTGTGCTGCTCAAGCAAGTGCAACTGACTGCTCATGGCTTTCTTGGCTTGCATGCAAGGCTAGATGCTGCAATGTTTTATTGGCATTAGGTGCATCCACAGGTGGAATAAATTGTGTGAGTATTGTGTGTGAATAATGATTCCTGAAACAATGAAAATTATTGTTTACAGTTTTGTCGTCTTACTAATTTATTACACCCAACAACAAAAAGTACATTTGATACGGAACCATTGCTGCATGAAACTTTTTTGTTTAGTTTTTAGTTTTATACATTTACATTACATTTACATTTGGCTTTTATCCAAAGTGACTTACAAGTATCTCAACTTGATGGCTGGGGTCAGAACATAACTAATCAGAATCAGAGGTATTTGGGGATTCTAGTAATACTTTATCATTTATTCTGAACTATGCTGTTTCTGCCAACGCTGAAATTTAACCTGACAAAAAATGTTACCTTTTTTATGTAGGAACGGGTACGTAATCACAAATACAGGTGCATTGCAGACTTGGAGAAAGATATAATACAAATGTGTCACAACGCTCAGACATACAACCTAGAGGGATCTCAGGTGTGTTTTTTTTTACTTTTTGAACTAAAAAATAAAATAAAATTTGAAATTATAATTCAGAAAATGTATATTATATATTAATGATCGCTGAGACATGCTTAAGTTTTGTGCTATGAAATAATGTAATTATGTAATAATAAGTAATTATTGTAACAGTAAAATAAGACAAAGCTCAAATATTTTATGCAATTGCATATCATGTGATAAACATCTGATAACCATGTAACATCTTCACATTTTTCAGATCTTTGAGGACTCCATTGTCCTAAAGTCAGTATTTGAAAGTGCAAGACAACGGATAGTTGAAATCAGTCAAGAGGACAATGATGATGTTGGAGGCAGCAAGCCCGATGATAAAAGTCATTTAAGTCTAGAGTGTAAGCTTTTTGTATTGTATTTTGTATTTTGAAATATTAACATTCTGATTCAACCTCACCGTCATGCTAATTCTCACTCTGTATTATTCACCCCTGCAAAATGGTTGAACGATCTGCCGAACTCTGTCCGTTAGGCAGAGTGACTTAGCATCATTAAGAAACAACTCAAAACACATCTTCCACAAACACCACCTAAAGGCGCGATCGGATAATGATCAGGTTTGATAATTCTACAGTGTAGCTGTTTTTTTCCACAACTACTGACTTGTGGTGTTCTCTCATTTATAAGTCGCTTTGTATAAAAGTGTATGCTAACACTACAATTTCAGACAACACAACACATTTTTTCAGTGTGTGTGCATGTGCGCAGTTTCCCCGCTCCCCTTATTGCAGACTCTCCAAATTCAATTAGGTGTAAAAAATATGCTAAAATTTAGTTGCAGAAAGCCTGTTATTGCATCGCTTGAACATTTCAATTACGACATTTGTACCTAGCATTTCACCTGTGAGGATGGTGGATGGGCTGTGGGTTGTTATGCATATCAATAGATGCCTGATGACCCCCTAAGGGTTAAACAAACAGGGGGACTGTTGTCCTCAGGATTTAAAACTTCCAGGAATCCTAGTGTTATTAATGCCTTTGGCAGTTCCTAATCAGATTTTAGTAGTTTCAGCTTGATGTTTTCTCTGCTTGATGCAAGAAAAAAAAAAATTTAAGAAATATGTAGCTACTCACTGGAACAGGTGGAACAGACTGAAATAACTTGTTCCAAGGTTCTTACCTATTTGCTTAGATAAATCCAGGTGGTGACCTTTTTTGGTCAGGTAATGTACAATACTGGCAAAAGCATCATTTACATTTTTCATTTCATTGAAGGTGCTCACTGCATTTCCACACAATATATTGCAGAATGCCTAGTGTTACAAAAGGTTTCTGTACCTCTATAATACCTATACAAACATACAGACACTGATTCTAAATAAAAATGCAGTTACTTCTATATATATAATAGCATAAAACATGGGGTCACAACTAGTCACAGCCCATGACCCACATTTTTTCATGGTGATTAAATCCTAATGCCCTTTTATAGAATACAAACAAAAAACAAAGCTGGCTTGGAGCAAAGAGTCAAGAAATAATAGATCATCAGAAAGCGAGAAAGAAACCACCATTAACACATCAGCCCAAACCTGTTTGGGAATAGGAATGTTCTAGGGCTAAAAAAAGTATAAAGCATAAAGAATATAACCAATAGCCATTTTCCTGACCTTACAAAGATAACTTACCCTTACAAAAAGATAACTTACTGGATGAGTACTCTGCTTAGCCTTAGTCCTCACAAGGTTTCTTTATGCCTTAAAATAATACTAAACTAACACCATAAAACTAAAATAACACCATGACACCAGATTAAAGTATTAATGAGACTTCACACCTTTACTTTACAAAACTTTACATGTTTTCATGTATATTGTATAGTATACCCTGTAACATGCACTGTGGATCTTTGGGTTGGTTCTTAGCTTTACACTGGAAAGTTTTTCATATGGCATATAACGGCGTGTCCTGAAAGGCTGTCTGCACCGTATGTGACATAAGCATAATATATATTATAAGCGATATCCCCATGGCATATCTTTGCTATAGTTTGTTGTAAATGTAATCTATTTTTTCCTGTGGATGCACATGGTTTCCTCTAGAAAAGATTTATAGTTTTAAACAAAGTATCTGAAAGTGTCACTCATTCGTATAGTACTTTTTAAACTGATGGACAGATGAAGCACTTGTACAGTGTGCTTAATTAAGTAAAATTAAATAAAATACAAGACTATATACAATCCATACATCCATTATCTTCCACTTAATCCTCTACTAGAGTCGCTGGTGGGTTCCCCATTCCCATCTAGGAGAGAACTTTTCAGGCACTGGGCAGATACACCCAGAACAGTGTGCCAATCCATTCATGGGTACACACTCACTCAAGCAGACACACACAAACACACTCTATATTGGGGAAAAAAAACTTGATCCATGTTTTTGGACTATGGGAGGAAACCCACGTGGACATGGGGAGGACATGGAAACTCCACCCAGTTTGAGATTCGAACTAGCGCTGAGAGTGTTAGACCGTGCTATCCACTAAGCCACCGCGCCACCCCAAGACTATATACATGACATAAAATAGAATTTCACACTTTGTACATAACTGCCTTTTATCATGAACCAAATTATTGCACTTAGTTGAATGTGTATTGCACAATTGTTGTTTAACTGTTTGTAATTATTATTATTAGTATTATTATTTTAATGAGAACAGTGCTTGTCTAACTACAGCAAGAAGAATATATGATCTGCAGATCATATTGTATATGTTACATTGGCCATAGGCTAATTTATTTAGCGTCTTCCTATCGCTCACCACTTCACTGGGTTTAAAACACTTTTGCACTGGGTTTAAAACACTATTGTTACGCTAATTATCCACAGCTCCTGTAGATAAAAAAAAAAAAAAACTTCCAACCCCCGTATAAATGAAACATTAGTGAGAGAATCTAATAAAGTATCCTGGCTGCTGACAGAGAGTAAGTATATCTGTTTGTGTTTTCAAATTAATTATGCTCTAAAACAACAAGTGTTTTAGAGAAATTATTTTAGTGTTTTCTTTTTTTTCCCCCCTGCGTTGTATGGGTGGCAGAATGCACACTCTTTAGAAAGTGGTTACATTCGGATGTCAACAGCAAAAAATATATCTAACTGTACATTTTAGTTTTTATTAGAATCATTATAAGATTTATTGATGGTGTTCACTGCGCACATATAAAAATGTATTGCAGAAAGCCTAGTGTTATAAAATATTTTTGTACCTCTACAATATACAATAACTATAAAAACATATAGACAGATATTCTAAATACAAATTCAGCTACTTCTATATATAATATAGCATAAAGCAGGGGGGCTTCTTAACTGGTTTCAGCCCAGTACACACATTTTCTAATGGTTATTAAGTCTCAATAAACTTTTATAGAATATGAACCAAACGAATTTTTCATTCATTCATTATCTTCCACTTTAATATTAGGCCTATATTAGGGTCGCGGAGAGGTTCCCCATGCCCATCCAGGGGAGAACGTTTCGGGCGCTGGGCAGATACACCCAGGACACGGCGCCAATCTATCGCTGGGCCCAAACAAATTTATTTAAGAAAAAAACAGCCTTTAAACTACGCCTTTAAAATAGCCCATTTAAACATACAGTACATATGCATTCAAAGTGAATTAAAGAGCATTTTTTTAAGAAACTGATAAACTTGTCCTCGATTAACGACAATCCATAAGAAGATACATAGTTTTAAACAGTACAATTACACCTCTTTTCTGTAATTTATGCACAAAAATTCACAACCTGCTTCATGGTTATAAACACATTATAAAGATAAGGTTTAATTTACAAATGCATTTGTTGAAAACAAAATAATTGATAAACTGGTCTTCTGCTTCTAATCTGAACATTGTTCAAGGAACTCCTATCCTATCCCAATAAAAAAAAATGGCATCTAGTAGCCATATTAGGAACATAAATTATAAACAGGGCGGGACAGTGTCTTAGTGGTCAGCACGTTCGCCTCTCAGTGCTAGGGATTCCCAGTTCTAATCCCAATCTGGGGATAGCAGTTTCCATGTTCTCCTCGTGTCCGCGTGGGTTTCCTCCGGGTTCTCTGGTTTCCTCCCACAGTCCAAAAACATGGATTAAGTCAATTGAATTCTCCAAATTGCCCCATATAGAGTGTGTTTTTGTGCCTGTCTGTGTGAGTGAGTGTGTGCCCAGCGATAGATTGGCGCCCTGTCCTGGGTGTATCTGCCCAGTGCCCGTGCCGTTCTCCCCGGGATGGGCATGGGGAACCCCTCATAATAGAGGATAAAGCAGAAGATAATGGTTGGATGAATTTATAAAAAGCATACTTCAGTTGAACAGCCATAATATAATGAATTACAATGTGTTTGTTGTTTACTTTTCAGTAAACACTAAGTTTGACAAGAGCAGGGAGAGAAGCAGCGCGTCTAACTCCAGTGCTAAAGTGAAGAGTGTTTACAGTGATGAAGAAAGCAATGAAGAGCAGGAAGACAACACAGGTCTAGAAGATGGATGAATAGCATCTAATGTATTATTTGATCCTTGTGTCATTTTGTCATCTTAATAACATTTGAGCCTTATAAGCTCATCAGTCACTTACATTTGTGTATGTTGTGTGCCCAAGTATTTCAAAATTTGTTCCAAACCTGATCAGCCTTTTTAACATTACTACATAACTCTACACCCATATTTACATCTATAACATCTTTTTGCAATTTCTAAAGATTAATTCTATATACGTGCCTATAAATAATCTTAAACCTAAAACATATGTCCTCAGCTTTATATACATATTTTGCCTTACATCATTCAACTAATGGCACAAAAAATCTGAAATGTATTTTAAAAAATGTAAACTAATACCAATAGGAAGGAAAAGTATTTAGTTGCCAGAACAACTTTTAGTTTCAAGTGAAGCAATTAATTTGTTGGAATGTGTTGCTGTTTGAATGCATTTAAATTTAAGAATATGTACCTTACATTCACATTTATACTTTTTTGTGATACCTGACAAGGAATTACTCTCGTCACAACCAAATACATGCTCCAGTGAGAATGCTGCCACTGCTGTGTTTTACAGTATGTATGGTGTAATTCTACAGATTCTATAGTTTGGTTTTTAGGTCATAGGATAAAAATAGCACAAGTGTTTTTATGTAGCCCAATACTTGTATACTAAAAGCAGGATCTCAGAACATGAACCTAATAAAGAAAGATAAAGAAGATATACTTGAATCTGGTATGCAAGGATTCTAAACACTGACTTTACCTACAGAGCTACATAGCAAATGGAACTGCAGCAAGTGAACTCTTTAAATTCTAAACCAAAAAAAGAATAATTAACAAAAATGTTGTTACTTTTTTTTTTATAAAAACTAGAGCTCAAAACACCACTTAAATAATGCGACTGAAAAAAAACTGCCCTTGACACGCTGATGGCGTAAATAAAATCTAATTAAAAAAAGTTGAATGAGTGCCCACAGGTCTTGCACAACTGTGCTGATCTGTGCAATGGGCTTGGCTTGCGATTCACTCCAGCTCAGACCCAACAGGTGCCAACTGACACACACTCACGTGCATGGAGCGGATGCACATCAGTGATGGAAATATTAGTGCATGTGTGGCTCCAATGTAATTTCCACACGAATGCACCAAATGCAGTTAAACTGCGTGTTTTAATAGAAAGTAAATCACAGTGCACAGCATTCTAAAGGTCTGGATCCTACGCACTGTACCGAAAAATTGTTAGGAAAAACCAGTGTCATAATTTGTACTCCCGACTCACACACACAGAGACACAAAAACAGTCAGAAAGAGAGGAAGCTTCTGCACTTCAGGAAGAAGCTGCACAGCTAAATACTCACAGTACAGTAAGCAGGTCTACCCAATAGTAAAAGAAGAGGCAGAAAGGTAATTGCGTTTTGGAACATAGATCCTCTACAAAGGAACTATGTTTACCAGCTCTTAAAGATGCTGAACAGCATGATGGGTATGGTATGACTTAGAGCATTATATAGAGCATTATATGCATTAAATAGGTGCTTATACAGCTGCACTGAATCTCATGTGATTGTGATGATGCTGGCTGGGAAACATATTTCTATGCCATGCCTGGAGCGTGTGATGCTGCCATATAGCCTACAGACGGCTCGTGACATAGAGGACAGATAAAACAGAATTACTATAATTGTCAGTAATACAACAAATAAGCAATACATTTAAAAATAAACAGTAAACAACCTAAACAATGTCAAAGTCATCAGCAGAAAGCAAGGTAAAGACACAACACAATATTACCTCTCGCAACCAGTTTGTAAAAATTACCAATAATATCATAATCGTCAACATAGACAAAGCACCAAAGGCCTTTAGTTGTAATAGTCCTGAGAACTTAATTGTAGCTAGTCCAGATTATATCTTTGAAGCCAAGGCTGAAAGGAATGACTTTATGACTTTAATGACTTTCAAGGAATGAATTTAAATGAAGCTGATTTTAGTATAAGTACAGTATCAGTAAAACTGTAATAGTTACTGTATCATATCCAGTATTACTGAAACAAAAACAAAAGCACAAAACTAAAAGTTCACCATTCCTTCTTTAAAGCACAGTAATGGAAAAATGTATGTTATGAATGTGGCCAAATGACAAGTATGACATCAATCTGAGAGTATGGACTTGATGAAAGCAGTACATTGCTGGTCACCAATATATTTAACTAAACAAACAATTCTGGAAAGAAAAATTACCCAAGCTGGGAGTTCCATAGTATAGACATACACTAAAGTCTTATCTCTGTAATTAAAGAGGACTTAAATACGACTCTCACTTATTCAGTCTAGTTTTTACTTTTTTTTTATTCATTTCTAGAAAATGATTTCTTAAATAAGGAAAACATTTTTGTTTGATTAACTTAAATAAGGAAAACATTTTAAATTGATGATTAGTAAAAAGTATGAAGATTGTTTATAGGCACTATAAAAATCCAGATTATGAATTATTTTTAAAAAGCAAAATTTACACATTGATTTCTAATCATTTTATTAATGATGATTTTTTAAATTGGACACCATACATATTTTATTAACAAAAATACAATTCCAGCTTTCTAGGAACAGACCCATAGCATGACTACTCAACATTAGCACAAAGATTCAAAAAGAGAGTCTGCTGATTTTAATAACAGGAAATCTAGTGGCTTTGACAGAGTTCCCAAGCACTCCCCTATCACACTTGGGTTGACTTTAAATTTTAAGCCAGACATTTTCATTTGACTTCTAACATTATTATTGTTCTTATGACTGTTAATGCAATTGGTTAATTTTCTCGGCTGACAGCAGGTAAGTCATAGGGGGCAATACCCAGTTGGGGGAACAAAGTCCTTTCTTTTTGGAGTTACAGTATGATATCATGAGACAGAGAGCTTTGAATTAGCAAGGTAAAACTGCTCCTATGTATAAACATATGTGTGAATGTGTTTGTCTATGTACAAGTGTTCTGTGATTGCTTGTTTTATTATGAGTACTTGGGTAGGTTTGATTTCCGTAAAATTTTATTTAAAATATAAAATTAAAAATATTATGAATAAATGAATGAAATTAAAACAATGAGGTTATGAAGGGGCCATTGTTAAAGTGATAATTCCATATGAATGACATGAATTTAAAATACATTGAACAAATATGAATTTTTGAGGATTTATTGCTCCCATTTTTCACGAGTTGAATTTAAAGAACTAATGTTTTTTTTAATATACACAAAAGGCCTTTTCTCTCAAACATTGTACACAAATTTGGCTTAATCTGTGTTAATGTATACTTCTCCTTTATTGAGATTATCCATCTCACAGGTGTGGCAAATTAAGATGCTGATTAGATAACATTGTACAAATGTATCTTAGGCTGGCCACAATTTTAGTCCACTCTAAATTGTCCAATTTACTTTTATTGTATGGAGGAGTCTAGGGAGGTCAAGTACTCATCAGTATCAGGCATTTGCCCCCTTAAGTCAGTTACACTGACGAACTGCAGTCAGATGGAGACTCTGATGAGGAAGACAGGCATGTAGTTGAGCTTCCCTGAGATGAGCTTATCTGACAGATTGTGGAGAAATTCTTTGGTTATGCAAACCAGTTGTGGCAGCAGCTGCCCAGGTGGCTGGTCTCAGACAATCTTGAAGGTGAAGATGCTGGATTTGGAGGTCCTGGGCTTGTGTGGTTCCATGTGTGCAGTTGTGAGGCTGGTTGGATGTACTGACAATTTTTCTGAAACGCATTTAATTGACGGGCAATATCTCTGGTGGTTATTCCTACTGTCAGCATGCCAATTATATGCTACCTCAAAACTTGTGACATCTGTAACATTGTGCTGTGAGATACAACTGCACATTTTAGAGTGGACTTTTATTGCGGCCAGTATGAAGCACACATGTACATAGCCATACTGTCTAATCAGCATCTTGAACTGCCACACATGAATGGATTATCTCAGTAAAGAAGAAGTGATCACTAACACAGATTAAGACGAAAGTGTGAACAATATTTTAGCGGGAAAGGACTCCTCTGTTTCAAGAAAAAATCTCATAATTGATCATTAAATCACCTAAATCCCCTTCTCATAATGCTTTATACATTTTTAATTGGGGAATAAGAACACCAGAGTGTGGACTAGTGGTTAGGCTTGAATCCCGATATCGATCTTGAATCCCGAATGTTCTCCTTGTGTCTGTGTAGATTTGCTCTTTTTGTGTCTGTCTGCGTGGGTTTTACACAGTCCAAAAACATGAATGAATTGGCTGTTCTAAATTACCGCTATCTAGTCTAAATTGCCCCTATATAATGTTTGTCTGTCTGTATGAGTTAGTATGTGCCCAGCAATGGATTGGCGCCCATTACCGGGTATATCTGTCCAGTACCCGAAACTTTCTCTCTTGGATGGGCAAGGGGAGACGTTAGTATAGGATTAAGGAAAAGATGACGAGATTAGATTAGGATCACAGACCATATTTCCACCATATCTCAGTCTATTTTAAATGACCAAAAAAATTGTACCAGCATTTGAAAAAAAAAAGATTGTTAATTATTTCTGTTTCCAAAATACAATTTTAAAGTTTGCATTTTTCATTCAATGACAGATTTAATATGTCAACTGATAATGATTTTTAATAAACTTATTGCCCAAGTGGCGATATTCATTATTTTAGCATTAGCTTTCACACTACTGCCGGAAGTCTCAACAGTAATGTACATTAAGCAGTGTTTTTTTACTTTTGTTCATTACACACCCAGATTTTCCTTTTCCCTTTTATTACATTCTAAACTGCATCATAGCAAGAACCTATAGTTGGTACTTATAACTGGATTCAAGGACAAATTAAACAATGTTTCTAAAACTGTTCAACCTTGATGACTTTTTTTTTTATCAGACTCATGTCAGCTGCAAATAATTTAGGTGCCAATATATTTGCATTTTAAGAAGCAAAGAAAATTATTTTAGCTTTCACAACTTGAATTTAGATGATTATAATTCACTTCTGACAGGATGTTCTAATAAGTCTTTAAATAAACTACAACTTGTTAAAAATTCTGCAGCTAGCACTAGAGCCAGAAAGTACAAAATGTACAATAGCTTTTTACAATAATACATTGTCTCATATTTACAGAGTTCTAAGCCTGAACCCACAAAGAGCAAACCCGAAGCGACAGTGAAAAGGAAAACCTCCCTGGTGTTCTCATAAGAAACCTTGGGATGACCAATGCTTAGTGGGGGACTCTGTAATTAAGTAGTAGACAGAGTATGATTTTTGACAAAGGATAGCTTTCTTGTTATTTTTTGTGATTCTGAATCTTTAATTTTAGAATCTTTAAAATTAAACACATTTACACACGTTGACAAAATTGTTGGTACCCCTTGGTTAATGACAGAAAAAACCACAATGGTAACAGAAATAACTTTAATCTGATAAAAGTAATAATAAATAAAAATTCTATGAAAATGTACAAATGAAAGTCAGACTTTGTTTTTCAACCATGCTTTAACAGAATTATTAAAAAAAAATAAACTCATGAAACAGGCCTGGAAAGAAATGATGGTACCCTTAACTTAATATTTTGTTGCACAACCTTTTGAGGCAATCACTGCAATCAAACGATTCCTGTATCTGTCAGTGAGACTTCTGCACCTCTCAGCAGGTATTTTGGCCCACTCTTCATGTGCAAATTGCTCCAGTTGTCTAAGGTTTGAAGGCTGCCTTTTCCAGACGGCATGTTTCAGCTCCTTCCAAAGATGCTCAATAGGATTTAGGTCAGGGCTCATAGAAGGCCACTTCAGAATAGTCCAGTGCTTTCCTCTTAGCCATTCTTGAGTGTTTTTAGATGTGTGATTTGGGTCATTATCCTGTTGTAAGACCCACGACCTACGACTGAGACCAAGCTTTCTGACACTGGGCAGCACATTTCTAGAATCCCTTGATAGTCTTGAGATTTCATTATACCCTGCACAGATTCAAGACACCCTGTGCCAGATGCAGCAAAGCAGCCCCAGAACATAACAGAGCCTCCTCCATGTTTCACAGTAGGGACAGTGTTCTTTTCTTGATATGCTTCATTTTTCCGTCTGTGAACATAGAGCTGATGTGCCTTGCCAAAAAGTTCCATTTTTGTCTCATCTGTCCATAGGACATTCTCCCAGAATCTTTGTGGCTTGTCAACATGAAGTTTGGCAAATTCCAGTCTGGCTTTTTTATGTTTTGTTTTCAACAATGGTGTCCTCCTTGGTTGTCTCCCATGTAGTCCACTTTGGCTCAAACATCGACGGATAGTTCAATCTGAGACTGATGTTCCTTGAGCTTGAAGTTCACCTTGAATCTCTTTAGATGTTTTTCTTGACTCTTTTGTTACCATTCGTGTTATCCATCTCTTTGATTTGTCATCAATTTTCCTTCTGCGTCCACGTCCAGAGAGGTTGGCTACAGTCCCATGGATCTTAAATTTCTGTGCAACTGTAGTCTCAGGAACATCAAGCTGCTTGGAGATGGTCTTATAACCTTTACCTTTAACATGCTTGTCCATTATTTTCTTTCTAATGTCCTGAGACAACTCTTTTCTTTGCTTCCTCTGGTTAATGTTGAGTGTGGTACACACCTTTTCACCAAACAGCACAGTGACTACCTGTAGCCCACTGACTGATTACAATATTGTAGACACCTGTGATACTAATTAGTGAACACACCTTGATTTACCATGTCCATTTGGTCACATTATTTTCAGGGGTACCATCATTTCTGTCCAGGCCTGTTTCATGAGTTTATGAACATTTTGTACATTGTACATTTGTACATTTTCATAGAATTTTTATTTATTATTACTTTTATCAGATTAAAGTTATTTCTGTTACCATTGTGGGTTTTTCTGTCATTAACCAAGGGGTACCAACCATTTTTGTCCACGTGTGTATTTACTCTTCCATTAAATAATGAATACTTTAATGAAACTTTTAAGCATCTTAAGCATTAAAACTCTAGTATGATCTTTTTTCTTATTGACACTTTTAAAACACGTATATAAACCAGACATTGATACATTCCTGATCTTTAATTAAAACATCATTCCATTGTTTAAAAAAACCCTCTAATTTCATTATTAAATTGTCTGTTAATTTCTCAGTCCAACAGTCATGTCAAAGAATGTCACAAGTTCAACAATAGTTAACATTGCATTAAGTCATTAAAGCAGTGCTTCCCCCTTTAGAGGATGGAAAATGTTCAACCCTCCCCTCCCCCCATCATATGCTGACAAAAACAAGCTTTAGTAATGTGACAGAAGCACAGCGATGTGTGTGTGTGGGGGTGTGCCCTGATGGGGTGATGTTACAGGGGTGTGGTAATTTGTAATTATAAATGCATTTCAATGTACTTTTAATACATTTGTAAAAAAAACAAAACAGTCTGTTTCTGTAATGTCACAATCTCTCTTTCTCCCCCACGGCATTACATGTTCCAGTTTATAAAAGGTATACATTTTCATCTGCGGAGCTGCCAGCAGGTGCGTGAATTACACCTCTAGTCCACCATCCATCATCAGCCCCCCCCCTCCCCCCAGGTGCCAGCAGGTGTGTGAATTACACCTCTAGTCCACCATCCATTATCAACCCCGCCCCGCCATGCTTTTGTCACAAGAAATTTCTGTTGTACTTCACTTTATTGTCATCCATCCATCCATTATCTTCCGCTTTATCCTCTATTAGAGTCACGGGGGGTTCCCCATGCCCATCCAGGGGAGAATGTCTCGGGCGCTGGGCAGATACACCCAGGACAGAGCGCCAATCTACTGCTGGGCACACGGACACACACCCACACACACAAACACACTCTATATGGGGAAATTTTGGAGATATCAATTGACTTGATCCATGTTTTTGGACTGTGGGAGGAAACCGGAAAACCTAGAGGAAACCCACGCAGACACGGGGAGAACATGAAAATTCCACCCAGATTGGGATTCAAACCGGGAATTCCAAGCGCTGAGAGGCGAACGTGCTAACCACTAAGCCACTGTGCCCTATCTTCACTTTATCTAAACCACATTTTTTGAATATCACTATAAAAATATTTTGTAAATGTAGACTCCCTGTCAGAATGTCCACTGTAACAAATATTTAAAAAAATATTTCACCAAAAAAATTCTTACTCTTATAAAATCTGGCGATTCATGACCTATTCCTACTTACATACAGACACAAACTTTTGTGGGTATTTTTTATACTTATGTTATGTTATATGTTATATTATACTATGTTTATATAATTGATGAGTTTATTTGTTGCCAGTTTAAGTTTTTTCCTTTGTCTCAACTTTATTTTATTCCAGGAATTTTATTCTAAAGGTATTTATGTTTAAATTAGCTTTTGTTCATACTGCATTTTCCAAAAGTGTCCCAAAGTTTTTTGGAAGATTTTCTGTTTCATCTTAGTTTCTAGTTTTTTCCATTTTTTTCAGTTCTACTTACTATATAAATGTATTTAGTGGCTCTGCAATTACAGACTGTAGACATCTGGTTCTCTACATACTTTGTAAGTACTTTATAATGGTCAAGACCTCTGCAGATCAGTATGGATGGGAAGATTTAGTAAGCAATGTAACTTTTATAAACACAAAAATACAATGTGAGTAAAGTAATTCTCACACGCATATATATTAACATGTTACAGTATGGTAACGTAACATCCATAGCAAGAGGGTTTTTGGCTCTATCCATGTAAATATGTTATAATTTTTTTAAAGTCATAATCACGACATAACAAAATTTGTTTTCTCGTGATCACGACTTATATTTGAGCAACCGCAGAAGTGTCAGGACGGTGTTGTCAATACACCTGACACAGGAACAATAAAAAAAAAAAATTTCAACATTAAACACAATGCGTTTATTAGGTAAGATGAATTCTTAATATGTATATGACAATTAAGGAACGTTGAACCATAAAAACAGTTATTACAAAATGCCATTGCTTGTAAATGTAATAACATTCAGAAACATCATAAATAAACTAGTAATATATTTATGTAAAGGAAATAAATCCTAATTTAATGCATGTGAACATTTTAATACACATAAATTTCAAAAGAAGAAAAGGATTGATTTGCTTCTGTACAGCACTGTCTCTCCAGCAGATACAAAACCCAATAGAGCTATTGGCATGTAAGACCCTGCCCCATGGTTATCCAATTTAGGAAACAGCAGAGCAGGGATTTGCCATAAAACTGTCATAAAACATTTTATTCATTATGCAACTGTTGAACTGAATATAACCCCAAATGTTATAAAACCCTATATGACCCCTATATGTCAGGTGTATTGAAAGAACCGTCCGGCTACTTCTCTGGTCGTGAAAAAAGAAGTTGTGATAATGACATAAAAAAATTAATAACATGTCGTCTCTTGCCTTCCATAGCCCTGCGTAATGAAGGTTTTTTTTTTATTAACATGCCTTTGATCTCTGGACTCAACAGATCTGCTGTCTATACCATGCATTCTTTTAAAATCTCTCCTCACAGTTTGAATTTATTTTTTAGTCTGTAAATTAGTGTGCAGTACATCTGTGCAGTAGCTGCACATTTTTGCGCTAAATGTTTGTCAGCATAGTTTGCATGCTTCATGGTGAAGTGCCGACTGTTTTATATTCTTTAAAAAACTTAAATTTCTTGTCATATTAGACACACAGACATTAATAATATTTTGTTGTCCACTTCTTATTAAACACTTATTAAACACTCACTGTCCCATTTATTTTCTTTGGTTTACTTATTTTTGAAAAAAGAGTGAAAAAGTAAAGTAGAGCATATAACACCTCACTGGTAGAGCTCCATCTATTGGGGAAACGCATGCATAGCAAGGAAAACAAACGCAAGTAAGATCTAATGCTTTCAAGTGGTGTCGTTTTTATCGGAAAGATGAGTTTCCCCATGAGAAAGTATCACATGAACAGTCGGAAACTAAAGTCGGATACATCAAAATTTTCAATGCAGCACGAATTGGCCGAGTAGTGTTGTAAACGCTATTCCCAAGATGGCTGAACAGAAATCAACCACTCTGAACTGCTCTAATGGAACTGTTCAGGTATTTACAGTGTTCAGGTATTTACAGACATTAGTCCCACAGAGCCAGAGGTAAAGACACCAGATAGGACCACCATTATTGCCAGAATCCTCCGCTCTATCAGTAGTTCAACACCTTTGTGGTGAAAAACCTAAACTCACCTAAATATCAGATCATTCGTGGTGACAAAACACACTAAATTTTTTCAACCTAAGATCATATGCAATTAAAAATGTTTTATGGTGTAGTAACAACAATTAGCAATTAATAACATCACACATGCTCTCTGTGAGACCTGATCAACCTACTTTGGACAACAGTGACTTTTTTAGCTGAACTTGGCTCTTTCGAATTGCACAGATATCCATAACTCTCTGCTTGGCTGGAGATACACTACCTGGACATATACACAGAAAGTTTTACACGTGCATAAAACAAGCAATCCCCCTCACCAACATTCACATTCTGCTCTAAACAAAGACATTCAATTGTAATAAATGATGGTTTTGGCTAAAAATTTTGAATAAACAAACCTGAGCTTCAGCAGAAAAGCATGAATCCGTTTTAGGAGTCAGTTGCAGATGATTTAAAATACCGTAACTTTGCGACAGTTTGCACCATCAGAAAGATTCTGACGGTTTCTGAAAGCTGAGAAGCTGCTCTTTACAGCCATTTATTACGGTAACTATACTCCTGCTGCTGGTCTCCCTCACACACACAGAGCTTGGAAGAACAACAGCTGACAGTTTCAATCGTTCTGTCCCCATGCTGGAGGAGAGGCAGCCAGAGAAAGCTGCTCTCATTTATCTGTGGCTACTGACAAAACATTTGGGGCTTTAGCCCTGGAAGCCCAGGTCTAACGACACGCCTGTTGTAGTGTATTGAACAAATCTACTGTCATGCTTTAACTGGTAGATATAATTCAAAAATATCAAAAGAGAATGAAAGCAACAAATAATTCAGTCCTTCTTTTACCTTTACAGAGGAATAAATATTTTACATATTGTTTCTTTCCGTTGTACATATAGTTCACACATCTCATGTTTTTATTAATCACACTTATGTATGTAATAATCGTGTATGTTTATATAAATGAATTTGTTATTAAACAAGAATTTTTTAGGTGTAAAATGGTGTAAAGGTGCTAACATCCTTAACTATGCCAATTAACATTTACGGCAATGTATCTAAAGGTTCATTTAAATAAAATGGTTTATTAAATAAAATGCTGGAAATCGAATTTCACTTGTTTTGCGTTTATCCAATTAATAATCACTTATTTGGAAAGATTAGTTGAAGTCCTAAAGTTTTTTAAAAATAATCAAATAATACATTTTTATTTGCTTTATATTAAAGCAACTGCTAAATGACTGAACATAGTATGGCCCTATATTTTTTCCTTAATTTGTAACAAGCATGGTGGACATCATTATGTTACCTTTAAACAGTTTCTGTAATGGAGAGTGAACAAGACATATTTTCCACTGTGAGAGTGGCAGTTTGTCACTGTTTGTTTGCTGGTTTTCTTTTGCATGCTTGCTGATCTTTTCTAGGAATACAAAGCTTTTTATCTAGGAAGCCTAAGTGTTTTATGCCTAGATAAAAAGGTTTCATTCATTAACTGTGTGACATTGAAAAAAGACACTAAACTTAAGGTTTGTGCAAGGACTACAGAACATGGACAATCAGGATTCACTTTGAACACAGTGTTTTATAGCATTTTAATCATGAAACATAGGACTCCTGGTAAGCCATGTAAATATCGACCACTGTTTTTTTAACTGCTTGGACTTCATCAGACTTTTTGCCTATGTTATAATGTGGTGCACCTAATGATCATGTGCGAATGGTGTTGAGGTGTCTTCTTTCCTCTGAAAAGACTGTGTCTATTAGAGGTTCTTCTGTTCCTCCACGCAGGTCCAGTGCATATCTTTACATTTCTAAACAATTAATCTAATATTTTCCTTTGTGTTGTGTGCTTTTATGAAAATGTGCGGTGTGTGTCACAGAGCATAGTTGTTGGTTTTCTTGGTCTTGGAGACTCTCCATGTCTCCTACCAGACCATTCCTCATCTGTGGTCTTTTCTCTGGTCCCGAAACATATGACTATGTAACCGTGTTCTGCTAGAAAATAAAAATAAAAACAATAAAAAATTTGGTACAGGTTTAAATCTCTCCTAATATAGTCCAATTGATACATTTTCCAACCTTCAACCATTCATTTAAACAATTTATTATTTTATGATAAAAGTTGCTGATACAAAAAATCAATTATGAGCCAGATTGCTGTGATAATGTCCCAACATCAACATAAGATCAACATAAAACTCCAATTCATTTTAAACTGAGTGTTTTTTTTTTTTTTTTTTTACTCGGCTCCTTCTAATTTTGATGTTTTTGATGTTAACTTTAATCCTCCCATCTCCCCTGTTCTGTTCAGTCAAGTTTGCGACAGTTTCTGTCCCCCCTTTCGACTTTTATTATCAGTGTTTATTACCAGCAGATGACCTTTCACCTAAGCAAAACTGTAGTTGCAACGCTTTCACCACTGGCGGTGGGGCTGTAGACACAGATGGTAGATTGAAAAGCCATGTTGGCCGAACAGTTCCCGGTAACACCTACTAATAACGTTCATGCCAAGAACCCCTGGAATCTTAGTGGCCATACCCCCTGGGGGTCGCGAACAACCAGAACACTGCAGTCACGCATACTTTTGCCTCAAAGCTCAACATCTAGCTCCAAATAGCCCAAATATGGAATCTCTAGACCATTAGCGGCTCGAAGTTGTAACCAATAACATGATTGTAATCACTCCTGCCCCAGAGGTTCGAAATGGGCCGAGAAGAAACTTTCAGTCATGGTTGACACCATAGACCCTGTGTCAATAAGACATGGGACATAAACCCCGCCCATCAAGACAAGCAAATGTGGACAATTGGAAAGTAAAGCATTAGCCATAGTGCAGGGATCCAATACAGTGCCTGAGCCAAGGAAAGCCCCCTCCGGACTGTGACTCTTCGGTCCGGCGGCCATCAATTTTCCGACGGCTGAGGTGGGGAGGCTGACGCTAAAGTGGCCTGGGGCCTCTATTGGAAGGGACTGGTGGGGGCCCCACCACTTGCTCCCCATTACAGTCCCCAGCATAATTGCCTGGTTGGTGGCAACGTCTGCAGATGATAGGTCCCTCCTGATGAGACCGACCACGCCGCTGTGCCTCCCCGTGCAGCAGCACCGTGATAAAGATTCTGAAGCTGAACCTGTTGTTGTTGTTGTTGCACAAATTCCATAAGCTTTACCATATCAGCCTGTAATTTCTCCATATCAGACCTTGTCGGGGGCCCACCGCAAGAATCACTACTCACGGAACAAGAGGTACCAGTGACCCCGAAGGCTCGATCACTGGAGGGTAAAGAGAGACTACGCGGCCGTAGAGGTTCAGCCGAACCCCCCCGTTCCCAATGAATTGCTTCCCTATGAACCTCAATCAAAGTAGCCAACGGTTGAGTCCGGTTGAAGCTTTTCAAATCACGACGTAGAGCACCCTCACTAACGTGTTCCACAAACTGATCACACAGAAGAACATCTGCATATAGAATCCCTTCAGGCGCACTCCGTCTAACCTTATCCATTTAGGTCATCAAGGCAATCGAAAACTCCAGAAGCGACTCCCCCTAGAAAAAAATGCCTCCTGCAAGGCAACATATGACTGTAAACAACCGTAGAGCTCCTGCAAGATGTCAAAGATCGTCTCTGGATTTTCTTTTTCCTCCCGCGACCTATACCGAATCTCGTCCCGCGTCTCACCCTCCAAATGATCAAAGAAAAATATATGGATTTGTCAATGGTAGAAAGGCGACGAGCCTGCATACAGGCCTCCGCTATCTCCTTCCACTCCTCGATACTTATGCCTACATTTCCCCTAAACAAATGACACTTCTTTTACCTATGGATAAAAATTAAATGTTTGATAGTGGATACGATTGAAGCATTAGCACTGGATGTACACTCATCTCATTCATAGCTTGATCAGAACAAGCAGCCTTTAAGCGCTCGTGTTCGGCTCTCAACTGGGCCAACTGGTTCCTAAGTTGCTGCGTTTCCTCCAACATGTTGTACGAAGGCACCAACCAAATGTTAATGAGTCAAAAACTCATGAAAATGACTGAACGGGGCTCCAAGGGACTACCGGCTCCCAGCACCGGCTGCTGTTCTGATTAAAAAGTAAAAAGAACTCAACCCACTCACTCAAATAAATGCTCATTCATTCCACACTCATATACATACACTTATTCATACGTCAACCATATAACAACTTAATATTACAATGATTAAACAGATAACAGAACCAATGTCTCTGCTTTCATGCAGGATCCTGCCAACTACGCCACTATGTAGTAAGTGGCGGAGACCCCAAAGTACTTTCGACTATGCCACCCTCGGGGGGGTATAGGCCCCCGAGGGAAAGAGAGTGTTTATAATGACAAACGGTAAATTGATCACAGTGTCCAAAGTTCACAAACAAGTTCAAGCATAACTAACGAACACAAATACTAAAAAGATAAATCAAAAAGGACAAGAGAGGGCTTAACAGAGGGAGGACCGTAACCACGGAGTGAGTCAGAAGGACCACACATGATATACACTGCACTGCACACCCAAGTGACGCTACCCTACCATACAGGTGAACTCACGGACACAGGTACCCACCACCATTGGCTTGCCCCCCCCTATTGGTCATCCCGATCCTGCCGAAAAAAATAAAATATAATAAACCTATACAGTACTCACAGAGAAGGGCTAAGCCCACAAAACAAAAAGGAAAATACACCAAAAAGAAATCACAAGCCAGAGAATAAATAAATAAATCAAACTCCACACAATAGAATAAGATAAACCAAATCATATAAACAGCATACCCAGTAATGAGTGGGTAATTGTCAGGTTGGGAGGCTTGGGCCCCTTCTACCTGCCTCCCGTGGTTCGGGTTTTGGGCCGTTCTAGGCTTCCGTAGGTAGGAACCACCCCCTTGAGCAGGGATTGGGTCCTACCTGATCACGTGTGACCTACTGACTGCATTTGAGGGTTCCCGGCTGAGCAGCCAGTAGGTCAGCATTAGATTGAGCTTAGTCTCATACGTCACGTCGGGTGGTTCGTGTGGTTATTGTTATTATCTATATTTTGCTCTGGGCTCATCTCGCCCTGCATTCAGCGGCTTTTCCGCTGTTTGCCTTATCTCGGTGTATTTCGGTGCGTGTCACGTGTTATCGTGTCCTCAGCGGCGTTCCCGCTGCACCATTTGATTTGTGGTTATTTGCTCTCGGCTACTTCAAGCGGCGTTCCCGCTGTTCAGCCATTAAAGCTTTTGTGTTTGCTTACCTGGTTGCCTGGCTCTCTAATTCTACACCGCACCGTGCTGCACCGCCATTTTCGGTCAGCGCGCCCCGATCGCTGACAGAATGCTGACCTCCAACAACACTTGCTGAGACCAGGATTCCCCCTCCTGGTAAGCGCACACTTTTATTATATTATTTCTGCGCGACTGCGTCCCCCGGCCTTCGTCCCGGGTTTGTTTGTTTTTTGTTTATTAGCGCTAGCAGCGTTAGCGCCTGTGCTAACCGCATTTAGCCGCGTTCCCCGGCTTTTGTCCCGGGTTTGTTTTTTTACACTATCGGCAGCTGCGTTAGCTTCGGCACTAACCGCGATTAGCCGTATCTTCTGGCTGTTCGCGGGCTTAGCTTCGGCGCTGGCCCGCTTCGGTAGTGTTTTTTCTGCAGCAGCATTTCGGCTATTTAAATCGGCGTTAACCACGCCATTTTGCCGCGTTTTCAGCTGCAGCATTCGGCTATTTAGATCGGCGTTAGCCACGCCACTAGCCACGCTTATCTTTGCTGCACCTGGCTATTTAGTTTGGCGTTAGCCACGCCGTTAGCCGCGGTTTTAGTTGCTGCATTTGGCTATTTAGATCGGCGTTAGCCATGCCATTAGCCGTATCCTCCAGCTGCAGCACCGGTGTCCTTAGCTCGGCACTAGCACTGCCTTTAGTCGAGTCCCTGGCTGCAGCAGCAAAGCTTATTAACTTGGCACTAGCCATGCCAGTAGTTGCCCCATCTGTGGCGATTGGCTTTCTTAGCCTGGCGCCGGCCACGCCGTTTAGATCTCACTGCAGGACTCGCTCCTCGGTCAAGCTCCCGGCACCCTGCGACGGGGTGGCGTTAAAGCCACTGCCGTATATTATCGGCTGTCGCAGGGTGTTCGACCTAGTGACCAGTCGGGAGCTTTCGGACCGGGAGAGGGTGTTGTTCTACCTCTTCCGGCTCCTGGGCCCGGCGCTGAGGTGGGCCAAAGGCCTAGTGGCCACCGGGGACGCCTGTCTCACCTCAGCGGGTCTTTTCGAGTCAGCATTTTTAACCCGGTTCGCACCGGGTTCCGATGCCGGTTCCTTGGGTGAGCACCTGGACGCGGTGAAGAGGCAGCTTCACTGCAGGTGGGCCGGGGAGGTTCCCGGTCCCAGGGTTCACCCACTTTCTCGCCGCTCGGGATTCGCAGCGCGCTCCTCCGTGCGAGCCTTCTGACTCCATGGAGGACCCCTTCAGTGAGCTGGGGCTCGCCGCTCGGATCCCGTCTCCCGCTCCTCCGTCGGAGCCTTTCTCCACGGAGGACCCACTCGGCGGGTTCTCCCTCGTCGCTTGGGCCCCGCTGCGCGTTCCTCCGTGCGAGTCTCCTATTTCCACGGAGGACGCGCTCAGCTCTCTCTCTCTCGCCGCCCGGGTCCCGCCTCACGCTCCTCCGTGCGAGTTTCCTGACGCCACGGAGGACCCGTTCATCGAGCGTCCCCTCGCCGACCGGCCCGCGCTGCGCGTCCCTCCGTGCGAGTCTCCTTACTCCATGGAGGCCCCGTTCAGCGAGTTCTCCCTCACTGTTAGGGTTCTGCCTCGCGCTGCGCCTCGCCGCTCGAAATTCAGGACGACGCTCCGCACGCGTCCCAGCGCGTTTTCTCTCACGTTGCTCCTCGCGCTGCCCCTCTCGTGGTCCATCGCGTTGCCCCTCGCAGCCCTCCGCGTGCCACTTCCCGCGATTCTGCTCGCGATTCTCCTCGCGCGGCTTCTTGTGCTGCTTCTCGCAATGCTCTGAGGGACACTCGGGAGGCTTCGCTCCAACACGTTCCTCCTCGCGTTGCCTCTCAGGGTTCTCCTCAGCGCGGGTTTCCTCGCGCCTCACGATGCTGCGTGGATTCGTCGCAGAGTGGTCAGGGTGGTTCTCTGCGCATCACCGCTAAAACCTTTGTTTCACTGCCCTACGTGGTGCCCAGTGCTGGCAGCGCGCCACGGCACGTCATAGGGGAGCCGCACCACGCCGCTAGGTCGTCCCCGCCCACCGGTAGCCAGATCCGCCTAGCCACAAGCATTCCTTCGCCCGTATTCGGCGACCCGCGCATTGTAGGCGATCCGCGGTGCGAGCCTTCCTTGCATGCACAAGTGTTCACGGCGCCTTCGCATTCTCAAGGGGTCACGGATGCCCCGGGCTCAGAAGGGTTCACGACACCCACACCCTTACACGGGGGCACGGTGCCGCCGCACCCTTACTCACGGCGTCCCCGCACTTTATAGGGTTCTCCGCGCTGCCCTCGAGCCCCCTTTTCGGTTGTTTTTTTTTTGGGCTTCCCCAGGTGCCTTTGCCCCCTGGTTGTTTTGGGAGGGCGATATGTTAGGTTGGGAGGGTTGGGCCCCTCCTACCTGCCTCCCGTGGTTCGGGTTTTGGGCCGTTCTAGGCTTCCGTAGGTAGGAACCACCCCCTTGAGCAGGGATTGGGTCCTACCTGATCACGTGTGACCAACTGACTGCATTTGAGGGTTCCCGGCTGAGCAGCCAGTAGGTCAGCATTAGATTGAGCTTTGTCTGATACGTCACATCGGGTGGTTCGTGTGGTTATTGTTATTATCTATATTTTGCTCTGGGCTCATCTCTCCCTGCATTCAGCGGCTTTTCCGCTGTTTGCCTTATCTCGGTGTATTTCGGTGCGTGTCACGTGTTATCGTGTCCTCAGCGGCGTTCCCGCTGCACCATTTGATTTGTAGTTATTTGCTCTCGGCTACTTCAAGCGGCGTTCCCGCTGTTCAGCCATTAAAGCTTTTGTATTTGCTTACCTGGTTGCCTGGCTCTCTAATTCTACACCGCACCGCGCTGCACTGCCATTTTCCGGTCAGAGCGCGCCCCGATCGCTGACAGTAATACCCACGTACCACCCCACTGCACACACTCGCGAACACCCTGGTTATATTTAGCCCAGCACGTATCATAAGCTGGTTTTGAAGCAGACGCCGAAGGACGGTGGTAACGTGATGACGATACGTGGTGAGATCAGATGAAAAGATAAGAATGTCATTAAGATAGACAAGGACAAACTCTAAAAAGTCCTGTAAGACCTTATTAATAAATGCCTGGAAAATACCAGGAGCATTGGTAAGACCATAACCGGCATAACCAGGTACTCATACTGCCCTGAAGAGGTCTTCCACTCATTGCCCTCTCGAATACGTACCAAGTTATAAGCATTACGAAGGTCTAATTTTGAAAAAACAGTAGCTCCCTTTAACTGTTCTAATGCTGAGGGAACTAATGGCAGGGGGTAAGCTAACCTGCACATAGCCTGGTTAAGCACCCAATAGTCAAAACGGGGCCTCAACAAAAAATTATTCTTGAGTACAAAAAAAAAATCCGGATGCAACCGGGGATTTAGAATGCTGAAAAATGCCCTGTTGAAATATACTCGCACATGGCCCTACTCTCAGTTTGAGTTAAGGCGTAGGGACTTACACAAGGTGGTTTGGCCCCCTCAATAAGATCAATGGCTCAATCGGAAACACGGTGAGGTGGAAAATGTGGAGGAACCAAATATCTGAGCAAATATCTCAGCTGGGACTCTACTAGGAAGTTCCGGAAGGATTCGGTCACTAGTTTGTGGCCTGGGCAGGGGGGGGGGGGGGGGGGGGGGGGGGGGGGGGGGGTGCAGATTAGGGGTGCTGAAAAAAATCTATTCTTCAAAGAATCGTGATTCGTAGTCTTGGTGATTCTGAATCAATTCAAAATGCCCAAGAATCAATTTTTAAAAAATGCGTTTAACTTTTATTTTTTGGCACCTCCTCCCGAGCGTGCAGCATATCGCATTACGTAACCACTCGGCCACCATACAGCAAGCTTGTTAACCAGTTCCCGTTGTAGTTCACTAGCATGCTAGTTCATGCTAGAGCAGTGCTTCTCAAATAGTGGGGCGGTGCCTGGGGGCGCCCCCCCAGTGCGGTGCCTGGGGGGGCGCATAACAAGAAATCACAGAGCAAGTGATATTAAGTTTACTGAACAAACCCTCAAGAGACAACACAGAAAAATATTTAACAGGAATGACGGAGAGAGACGAAGATAACGAGACCAACAAAAGTCAACCGAAAGTTAAAACGAGGAAAGTGAATGTAGCGCTTGGTTTCACGGTAACTAAGGTGGGAGACGAAGAAAGAGCGGCATGTCTTCTGTGTCTTTAAATGTTGGCAGCGGACAGCGTGAAATAAATGAAGGCGTCACTTAAAGACATTACACCCCGTTCACGCTGATAACCGCTTGAGTTTTTAATCGAAAACGTGACGCGTACAGCAAGCAATTATAACGCTTTATGAAAGCTACATCAGAAAAGCTGTGCTCTGCAGAACAGGCGCGTTGTAGACATTAGTTCTGACTTCCTTATTTTGATTAAAAAAAAAAAAAAAAAAAACAGCACAAATTGTTGTATTCATTTTTGTTTTGTAGGTTAAAGTGTTAATAAATTGTGCTCCTGAATTAATGTTGCTGATGAATTTGAATTTATTCTTATTTATTGATTTTATTTAATTTCATTTTTCAGTATCAAATGCCAAAAACGTTTAAAATTCAATGTTCAAATGTTCAAAAATGTTTCTAGTTTAAATAAGGATTTCATTCATTTCTGTTACAAAGTAAAAAACAAAGTTAATAAACTTATTCTTTGTTCTAAGTTGATCTATATTTATTTCTTTTTTGTTTTGTTTATTGTTAATAAGGAGACATTGTTATAAAAGAGGGGTATTTCTAACAAATTTATAGACAAATCATACTACAGTGGGCGTGTAAAAATACTTTTCCATCCCATTTTGTCATGTACGGGGGGGGGGGGGTGTGAGTGTGCGTATGTGTGTGTGTGTGGGGGGGGAATGCTGAAAAATGCCCTGTTGAAATATACTCGCACATGGCCCTACTCTCAGTTTGAGTTAAGGGGTAGGGACTTACACAAGATGGTTTGGCCCCCTCAATAAGATCAATGGCTCAATCGGAAACACGGTGAGGTGGAAAATGTGGAGGAACCAAATATCTGAGCAACTTCCAAGTAGTCAGCTGGGACTCTACTAGGAAGTTCCGGAAGGATTCGGTCACTAGTTTGTGGCCTGGGCAGGGGGGGGGGGGGGGGTGCAGATTAGGGGTGCTGAAAAAAATCTATTCTTCAAAGAATCGTGATTCGTAGTCTTGGCGATTCTGAATCAATTCAAAATGCCCAAGAATCAATTTTTAAAAAATGCGTTTAACTTTTATTTTTTGGCACCTCCTCCCGAGCGTGCAGCATATCGCATTACGTAACCACTCGGCCACCATACAGCAAGCTTGTTAACCAGTTCCCGTTGTAGTTCACTAGCATGCTAGTTCATGCTAGAGCAGTGCTTCTCAAATAGTGGGGCGCGCCCCCCTGGGGGGGCGCAGTGCGGTGCCTGGGGGGGCGCATAACAAGAAATCACAGAGCAAGTGATATTAAGTTTACTGAACAAACCCTCAAGAGACAACACGGAAAAATATTTAACAGGAATGACGGAGAGAGACGAAGATAACGAGACCAACAAAAGTCAACCGAAAGTTAAAACGAGGAAAGTGAATGTAGCGCTTGGTTTCACGGTAACTAAGGTGGGAGACGAAGAAAGAGCGGCGTGTCTTCTGTGTCTTTAAATGTTGGCAGCGGACAGCGTGAAATAAATGAAGGCGTCACTTAAAGACATTACACCCCGTTCACGCTGATAACCGCTTGAGTTTTTAATCGAAAACGTGACGCGTACAGCAAGCAATTATAACGCTTTATGAAAGCTACATCAGAAAAGCTGTGCTCTGCAGAACAGGCGCGTTGTAGACATTAGTTCTGACTTCCTTATTTTGATTAAAAAAAAAAAAAAAAAAACAGCACAAATTGTTGTATTCATTTTTGTTTTGTAGGTTAAAGTGTTAATAAATTGTGCTCCTGAATTAATGTTGCTGATGAATTTGAATTTATTCTTATTTATTGATTTTATTTAATTTCATTTTTCAGTATCAAATGCCAAAAACGTTTAAAATTCAATGTTCAAATGTTCAAAAATGTTTCTAGTTTAAATAAGGATTTCATTCGTTTCTGTTACAAAGTAAAAAACAAAGTTAATAAACTTATTCTTTGTTCTAAGTTGATCTATATTTATTTCTTTTTTGTTTTGTTTATTGTTAATAAGGAGACATTGTTATAAAAGAGGGGTATTTATAACAAATTTATAGACAAATCATACTACAGTGGGCGTGTAAAAATACTTTTCCATCCCATTTTGTCATGTACGGGGGGGGGGGGGGGGGTGTGAGTGTGCGTATGTGCGTGTGTGTGGGGGGGGCGCAAAAAGTTTCTTCTTCCTAGGGGGGGCTTAACAGAAAATAATTGAGAATCACTGTGCTAGAGGGAAGCATGAAGCAGGTGGTGAGCGTGATTCACCCTGAATTAAAAGAAGTTGAAAAGTTGAATAATATATTTAATATTTAAGGTTAAGTTTTGAAAATGTAGCACATGTTGGCACATGTTAAAAAGTTAAGTTTTAAAAATTTGCAAAATACAAATGCATTAATTTAGTTCTCCAAATTGCCCCATATAGAGTGTGTATGTCTGTGTGAGTGAGTGTGTGCCCAGCGATAGATTGGCGCCCTGTCCTGGGTGTATCTGCCCAGCGCCCGAAACATTCTCCCCCTAGATGGGCATGGGGACCCTGCGACCCTAATCGGAAGATAATGGATGGATGGATAAATGCATTATGACTGTAAAGTCTGTATTTTAGTTTCAATTAAAGGCTAATGCACCATGGTAAACTTTGGTATTAATATATTTTGAATTATTTGTTCATTAATAGATGTTTTTTTTCTGTAAGAAAAAGCCAGGCAGCTAAGCTAACCTAATACTGCTCATTTTAATTTAGCACAATCCTATTTTTTGTATAAATATAAAATGATGCAAAAAGATTTGATACAGGAAGGAACCTGAAAGTATTGTTTTAAATACAGTAAATGTTCTATTTGTTTACATTGTCGTTTCATCTTGTCAATCACATAATTTAAACAAAATTTAAAGAACCAAATTTGACATACATTTGAACTAAAAAAAAAAAAAAGATTCTGAATCGAATCATGACCACAAAAATTGGAATCGAATTGAATCGCCAGACACTGAGAGATTCGCACCCCAAGTGCAGACAATGAGTTAAACAATAAGATGACCAATTGGTAATATCCCGAGAAGCCCAGGAGATGACCGGATCGTGCCGCTGAAGCCAAGGCAACCCTAAAATGAGAGGAAAAGGAGAAGAAATAAGGAGAAATGTCAGATCCTCAGTGTGAAGAACACTCACACTTTACAAGACACAGTCGAATGTGAAATGGTACCAGGGTGCAGCAGGTGACCATCAGCGAAACTAACCCGAATGGAATGCGTTAAGTTTGGTTTCAGGAATACCCCACTTATCAGCAAAAGAAGAATCCAGAAAATTCCCTTCAGCCCCAGAGTACAGTAATGCAGTAGTAGAAATACATTTATCCAAGAACTTAACAGGCAGTAAAAATGGTTGTTGCAAATGAAACGTGCTCACAACCACAGAACCCTGGGAAGAGGTAATGGCCCTAAGCCTAGTGGCCAAACCACGACCCCTAGTGGAAGGACAAGTGGGAAATTGGTCGAACAAATGATCATTACCACCACAAAATAAACACAAACGTCCACGGATGCGACGACTCCTCTTGCTAGCAGAAAGCTGAATAGATTCCACTTGCATAGGAGTCTCCAAATCCGCCGTAGAAGTGGTAGCTGCGGCTGTGGTGCTCGGAAGCGAGGACAATCCCTTCTTAGATTTCCAGAGCTGACCCAACTGAATAGAGGTGATGATGATTTCGGAGAGAGACATGCCCTCGTCCTTAAAAAGTAACTCCACAGCAAGCTCCTTCCTTAATCCAGAGCGGTAGGCTACCATAAGGGCCGGCTCATTCCAGCCGCTATGAGCCGCAAGCGTCTGGAACAGGTTCCTAGATCGGGTTCCTTGTTTAAGTGCAAACAGAAGATCTCCCACCGCACGTCCCTTATGCAGGTGAAAAAACGTGCTGCAAAAATGTTCCAAAAACAGCGCAAAGTTGCTCGATTCAGCAGTGCGAGCGTTGCAGAGAGCTGATCCCCAGTTACCAGCCCAACCACGTAAAGGAGAGATGATGAAGGAAATTTTGTACTCGTCCGTAGCCGGGGGGCGATTGGCGAAGTATAGAGAGCATTGAAGGAGAAACAGCTCACATACTTTTGGGTCTCCATCGTAACATTCTGGTTCAGCTAGCGGGAGAGGCGAGGTCGAAGTACTGGCTGCGCCGCTGGTGGCAGAAGTGTCGGATGAAATCCCGGCGTCCAGTGGAACAGCGTTCTGTGAAAATCCCTGTTCCAGGCGAGTTTGTCAATCCATCAGCACACAAATAGCACGAGTGAGCTTGCTTATCTCCTGCCGAAGCTCTCCCAAGCGCTCACGTAGCACGGGGGGCGGGTCCGTGGGATTAGCCGGATCCATAGTTGCCGTTGGTTACTGTTACGAGAGTGGTGTGTGCGTCGCAAACAAACAGACGTAAACCAACGTTCAATGCAAAAACGGTATTTAATGAACAAAAGATGACCTCGAAAATAAATAATGCAAAACGTAAAACAAAACACCAAGACAGATGAGGTAAGCTGACCAGACGCTAGAAGACTGACGGCGTAACCCACGATGAAGTCGATCATATATATATAATTAAAAATCAATACTTTCTATAATGCTTTGTGATATTATTTGGACGTAAAAATATATATCGGTAACCCCAAGCAGCTTTACTGTGGTGATTAACATAACACAGAGTTTAATAGTTTAAATAATTCAGTAAATAACAATCTTAACAGTTCAATCTTAAAATGGTAAATAAAGTGATGTGATTACAGTGACTGTAACGAGATTTTTTAGGCTTTTATATTGACACCTGTTTACACACATCATGTTAGTATTGTCGATTCAGCATAGAAAAGATGGCTTCAGATTGCCATTTTCACAGAAATTGCTGTTTTATTAAACACATTCCGGCAAATAGCATGGAGAAAATTTGATTTTAGTACACCCAAACGACCAATCACACAGTATACTGCAAAATTTAAAACAATCACTGTAATCCCCAAACAGAACATGAACATTAATTTAGAGTGGGAGGATGAATATTTTTTTTAATGTCAAACTCACTTGATTTTATTAAAGTGGTACATTTTAGTTCTTTTGGAGCGAAGTCAATAAATCAATAAAGTCAAATAAATTGCAAAAACACAAACAGAAACCCTCTTATGTAGATAATTCGCGAGGCATTGCGTCAGATTTAGGCACGGAGGCGTGGCCACATGCCGGTTTTTGGAACAGCGAGAGAGACGATTCACAATGACTCACATTGGGTGTGTTAAAATGTGACTGTATACGTGCTTCCGATACTGTGCTGTAAAAAAAAGCGCTGATAGGTTTTAAAAAAAAATTGATATCAGTCAGGGGCCAGATCTTTAGCCCAGATCTTATTCCCCCTCTGTCCTCTTTAAAAAGTACCCTTTCATGAAAAAAAGGCTAACCACGTAAACTTATTTACAAATTATTAATTAAATAAATAAATGTATTATTTATCCATTTTTCAAACTGTTGTTACATTCATTTTGTTTGATCATTCATTAGTTATATTGGATAAAATTAAATTACATATGAAATATGTCTGTCAGCAGTGGATAGCACATTCAGTTCTAATAAATTATGGTTTTGGCTGAAAATGTTTGAGTAAACTAACCTGAGCTTCGGCAGAAAAGCACAAATCCGTTTTACGAGTTACTCGCAGATGAGACAGTTTTAACAAGGTTTTGCTTGGAAATACCGTAACTTTGCAACAGTTTGCGCCTTCAGAAAAAATTCTGACGGTTTCTGAAAGCTGATAAGCTGCTCTTTACAGCCAACATACAGGTATTACGGTAATTTTACTCCTGATACTGGCAAAAAAAATGTCTACCTCACACACGCACACACACGCAGCTGACCGTGACTCCATCGTTCGGACCCGCTGCTGGAGGAGAGGCGGCCAGATCCAGGGCTACTGACAAAACACCTGGGGCTACAGCCCCGAAAGCCCAGGTCTAACGACGCCCCTGATGTCAGTGATGCACTGGGAAGTTGTTCCACCCGCTGCAGCACGTTACCGTCCGATGCAGAGCAGTTACCGTTAAGTCACAGCGATAAGTCTTAACGATAATAGATCAAAAGGCAAGGTCAAGGTTGTTTAACTGTTTAATTAGATTTCATTAAAAAGTGAATTAAAGTATATACCATGAAATTAAACACAATGATGTACAACCAAACCACAAGGAGCCTTTTTGTAAGCCTCATTTATATGTATATATAATGAGCTATGAGCCTGTCACATGCATACGCACACATGCGCAGGCATGATATAAATCTGAATTCCGGCATATAAAGTCATAATTCTGATATATAAAGTTAGTTTCAACTTTTTTCCCTCATTTTGTTTTTTTCCTCTTAGTGGCAGAAACGGACTTCCATAATTTGTAACAGCATGGTGGACAACATTATTAGATTACCTTTAAGCAGTTTCCTTAGTCTCCTTTAGGGGTACCAGAGAGTGAATATAGTTTCCACTGTGAGGTTTGTGCAAGGACTACAGAACATGGACAATCAGCATTCACTTTGAACACTTTAATCATAAAACATAGGAATCCATGTAAATATCGCACCTTATCAAGACCACTGTTTTTTGTTTTTCACCACTGTTTTCAACTGCTTGGACTTCATCACACTGGGAAGAGGACATTTGTAAATAGTTATTTTAATACAGAAATATAACCCTATTTATTGCCTTGTTTTGTCATTTTTGTATTAATACAATAATTTTGAAAACAAACTGCCGCGCCTCGTCCTCCGGGCCAGGCCACCAGAAGGGATATTTTTTTTTCTTGGTCCAACAATTGTCCAACAATATTGCTGAAATGACGTTTTTTATCAACCTTTATTGTGGTGTTCAGTGAATATAAGCTGTTCACCTGGGTCAGGGCTGATATATAGCATATCTGGAGAATCTGGAAAACCTGGATGTATTTGGGATGGATCTGTACAAATAAAATGAATAAATAGTTTCACCTGCAAGCTTATTCTCAACTGTAGGGTTACCAGGTCTAATCCTTGTTTAATTGTGTATCTTTAAAATAAGTAACACATTTAGGGTTTTACAGAATTTTTTTTAAGAATTTCCCACAAAGGATGTGTTAACCAATAATTTAAGCAAAACTTTTAAACTGTATTAACTGAAAATACCAGGAGATACCGCAGGTTGATCGTGCAGGTGAGACATTTTCAGTACACCCTGTAAATATAACACATAGACATAAACACATACACAAAACACTCAGAGAGAGAGGACAATTCTGCACTTTTTACGACATACTTTTCTCGTTTTATCTACATATTGAAGGGTTTATTGTTTGTTCCATGTGACAGCACTGCACTGCAAGGTTATGGCCCAGTTTGTACCTAAACAACTCTGTCTCATGAAACATGAACATTTCTTAGTTTTTCAGGGAAAGAAGATTTTTTTTGTGGATGATGGAAAGTTTGATTATAAAACTTTCAAGGAAGTGTAAAAGCTGAAGAAATGAATCGATAAAATCGTAGAATTAATTAGCTGATTTGACTGATATGGAATTAGTCAACAGGTGAATGTTGCTCGGAACATTCTAGAATCAAATTGAAGTCACAATGTTGCCTGGCAACCAAATGACGAATGAATTATGACATAATATATTTACGAACTAATTTAAAATTTTAAATTAAAATAACTAATTTAAACTGTTTATTAACTAAATATAGAGTCCAGCTTCCTTAAGCCTTATAACATTTGTGTTTAACAAGTGCTTTTCCTGAAATTGACTTTGTCAGGTTGGGAGGGTTGGGCCACTCCCACCTGCCTCCCGTGTTCCGGGTTTCGGCCGTATCGGGCTTCTGTAGGTAGGACCCACCCCCTTGTGCAGGGATTGGGCCCTACCTAATCACTGGCGACCTACTGGCAGTATTTAAGGTATCTCGGCTGAGCTGCCAGTAGGTCAGCATTGTGTGTATATACACTGTTGTATGTATATCGCCACGTCGGGTGTTCGCATGGTGGTTTTGTTTAATGTTCGTTCGGCTTCCTGCGGCTTTTCCGCGGTTGCCTTTTTCTCCACGTATTCTCTGTACGTGTAATCGTGTCCGCAGCGTCGGCGCGCGTCTCCCGCCGTGGGAGATTCCCTACCCCACGGTTCACCCACTAAGCGAGTTTTTTCGCTCCGCCAGGGAGTCGTCGTGCACCCCTCCGTGCGAGTCTCTGGACTCCACGGAGGACGCCTTCGACGAGCTGGGGTGGGCTGTGCAGGTTCCTTCGCCCGGTCCTCCGTCGGAGCCTTTCTCCACGGAGGACCCGCTCGGCGAGTTCTTTCGGGTCTCGCGGACTCCGTCGTCGGTCCCTCCTTTGGACCCTTTCTTCGCGGAGGACCCGTTCTTCGAGTGCCCGCTCGTCGACCGGGCCGCGGTGCGCACCTCTCCGTGCGAGCCTCGCTACTCCACGGAGCCCCCGTGCAGTGAGTTTATTCCCACTGCTCGGATTTGGCCGCGCGCCGCTATTCGTCGCGTGCCTCGTCCTGCGTCGTCTCGCTCCGCGCGCCGCGCTGGGTCGCCCCGCACCGTGCTGCCTAGCGTCGCACCCCGCACCGGGCCGCGTAGCACTGCATCCCGCGCAGCTGCACCTCGCGCTGCGTCGTCTCGCGCAGCCCCTCGCGCCTCGCGCCGCGTTCGCGTTCCTCCGTGCGAGTCTCCTATCTCCACGGAGGACGCGTTCAGCGAGTTCCCCCTCGCTGCCTGGGATTTGCCTCGTGCCGCGTCCCGTGCCGGGTCGCCACTCGTCGCACCCCGCGCAGCTGCACCTCGCGCTGCGTCGCCTCGCGCTGCGTCGCCTCGTGCTGCGACGTCTCGCGCTGCACCTCGCGCCTCACGCCGCGTTCGCGTTCCTCCGTGTGAGTCTCCTATCTCCACGGAGGACGCGTCCAGTGAGTCCCCCCTCACTACTCGGGATCTGCCGCTCGCCGCACCCCGCGCAGTGCCACCTGTCGCCGCGCCCCGCGACGTGCCGCCTGACGCCGAGTTTAATGTCAAACTCACTTGATTTTATTAAAGTGGTACATTTTAGTTCTTTTGGAGCGAAGTCAATAAATCAATAAAGTCAAATAAATTGCAAAAACACAAACAGAAACCCTCTTATGTAGATAATTCGCGAGGCATTGCGTCAGATTTAGGCACGGAGGCGTGGCCACATGCCGGTTTTTGGAACAGCGAGAGAGACGATTCACAATGACTCACATTGGGTGTGTTAAAATGTGAGTGTATACGTGCTTCCGATACTGTGCTGTAAAAAAAAGCGCTGATAGGTTTTAAAAAAAAATTGATGTCAGTCAGGGGCCAGATCTTTAGCCCAGATCTTATTCCCCCTCTGTCCTCTTTAAAAAGTACCCTTTCATGAAAAAAAGGCTAACCACGTAAACTTATTTACAAATTATTAATTAAATAAATAAATGTATTATTTATCCATTTTTCAAACTGTTGTTACATTCATTTTGTTTGATCATTCATTAGTTATATTGGATAAAATTAAATTACATATGAAATATGTCTGTCAGCAGTGGATAGCACATTCAGTTCTAATAAATTATGGTTTTGGCTGAAAATGTTTGAGTAAACTAACCTGAGCTTCGGCAGAAAAGCACAAATCCGTTTTACGAGTTACTCGCAGATGAGACAGTTTTAACAAGGTTTTGCTTGGAAATACCGTAACTTTGCAACAGTTTGCGCCTTCAGAAAAAATTCTGACGGTTTCTGAAAGCTGATAAGCTGCTCTTTACAGCCAACATACAGGTATTACGGTAATTTTACTCCTGATACTGGCAAAAAAAATGTCTACCTCACACACACACACACACGCAGCTGACGGTGACTCCATCGTTCGGACCCGCTGCTGGAGGAGAGGCGGCCAGATCCAGGGCTACTGACAAAACACCTGGGGCTACAGCCCCGAAAGCCCAGGTCTAACGACGCCCCTGATGTCAGTGATGCACTGGGAAGTTGTTCCACCCGCTGCAGCACGTTACCGTCCGATGCAGAGCAGTTACCGTTAAGTCACAGCGATAAGTCTTAACGATAATAGATCAAAAGGCAAGGTCAAGGTTGTTTAACTGTTTAATTAGATTTCATTAAAAAGTGAATTAAAGTATATACCATGAAATTAAACACAATGATGTACAACCAAACCACAAGGAGCCTTTTTGTAAGCCTCATTTATATGTATATATAATGAGCTATGAGCCTGTCACATGCATACGCACACATGCGCAGGCATGATATAAATCTGAATTCCGGCATATAAAGTCATAATTCTGATATATAAAGTTAGAGTTTCAACTTTTTTCCCTCATTTTGTTTTTTTCCTCTTAGTGGCAGAAACGGACTTCCATAATTTGTAACAGCATGGTGGACAACATTATTAGATTACCTTTAAGCAGTTTCCTTAGTCTCCTTTAGGGGTACCAGAGAGTGAATATAGTTTCCACTGTGAGGTTTGTGCAAGGACTACAGAACATGGACAATCAGCATTCACTTTGAACACTTTAATCATAAAACATAGGAATCCATGTAAATATCGCACCTTATCAAGACCACTGTTTTTTGTTTTTCACCACTGTTTTCAACTGCTTGGACTTCATCACACTGGGAAGAGGACATTTGTAAATAGTTATTTTAATACAGAAATATAACCCTATTTATTGCCTTGTTTTGTCATTTTTGTATTAATACAATAATTTTGAAAACAAACTGCCGCGCCTCGTCCTCCGGGCCAGGCCACCAGAAGGGATATTTTTTTTTCTTGGTCCAACAATTGTCCAACAATATTGCTGAAATGATGTTTTTTATCAACCTTTATTGTGGTGTTCAGTGAATATAAGCTGTTCACCTGGGTCAGGGCTGATATATAGCATATCTGGAGAATCTGGAAAACCTGGATGTATTTGGGATGGATCTGTACAAATAAAATGAATAAATAGTTTCACCTGCAAGCTTATTCTCAACTGTAGGGTTACCAGGTCTAATCCTTGTTTAATTGTGTATCTTTAAAATAAGTAACACATTTAGGGTTTTACAGAATTTTTTTTAAGAATTTCCCACAAAGGATGTGTTAACCAATAATTTAAGCAAAACTTTTAAACTGTATTAACTGAAAATACCAGGAGATACCGCAGGTTGATCGTGCAGGTGAGACATTTTCAGTACACCCTGTAAATATAACACATAGACATAAACACATACACAAAACACTCAGAGAGAGAGGACAATTCTGCACTTTTTACGACATACTTTTCTCGTTTTATCTACATATTGAAGGGTTTATTGTTTGTTCCATGTGACAGCACTGCACTGCAAGGTTATGGCCCAGTTTGTACCTAAACAACTCTGTCTCATGAAACATGAACATTTCTTAGTTTTTCAGGGAAAGAAGATTTTTTTTGTGGATGATGGAAAGTTTGATTATAAAACTTTCAAGGAAGTGTAAAAGCTGAAGAAATGAATCGATAAAATCGTAGAATTAATTAGCTGATTTGACTGATATGGAATTAGTCAACAGGTGAATGTTGCTCGGAACATTCTAGAATCAAATTGAAGTCACAATGTTGCCTGGCAACCAAATGACGAATGAATTATGACATAATATATTTACGAACTAATTTAAAATTTTAAATTAAAATAACTAATTTAAACTGTTTATTAACTAAATATAGAGTCCAGCTTCCTTAAGCCTTATAACATTTGTGTTTAACAAGTGCTTTTCCTGAAATTGACTTTGTCAGGTTGGGAGGGTTGGGCCACTCCCACCTGCCTCCCGTGTTCCGGGTTTCGGCCGTATCGGGCTTCTGTAGGTAGGACCCACCCCCTTGTGCAGGGATTGGGCCCTACCTAATCACTGGCGACCTACTGGCAGTATTTAAGGTATCTCGGCTGAGCTGCCAGTAGGTCAGCATTGTGTGTATATACACTGTTGTATGTATATCGCCACGTCGGGTGTTCGCATGGTGGTTTTGTTTAATGTTCGTTCGGCTTCCTGCGGCTTTTCCGCGGTTGCCTTTTTCTCCACGTATTCTCTGTACGTGTAATCGTGTCCGCAGCGTCGGCGCGCGTCTCCCGCCGTGGGAGATTCCCTACCCCACGGTTCACCCACTAAGCGAGTTTTTTCGCTCCGCCAGGGAGTCGTCGTGCACCCCTCCGTGCGAGTCTCTGGACTCCACGGAGGACGCCTTCGACGAGCTGGGGTGGGCTGTGCAGGTTCCTTCGCCCGGTCCTCCGTCGGAGCCTTTCTCCACGGAGGACCCGCTCGGCGAGTTCTTTCGGGTCTCGCGGACTCCGTCGTCGGTCCCTCCTTTGGACCCTTTCTTCGCGGAGGACCCGTTCTTCGAGTGCCCGCTCGTCGACCGGGCCGCGCGTGCGCACCTCTCCGTGCGAGCCTCGCTACTCCACGGAGCCCCCGTGCAGTGAGTTTATTCCCACTGCTCGGATTTGGCCGCGCGCCGCTATTCGTCGCGTGCCTCGTCCTGCGTCGTCTCGCTCCGCGCGCCGCGCTGGGTCGCCCCGCACCGTGCTGCCTAGCGTCGCACCCCGCACCGGGCCGCGTAGCACTGCATCCCGCGCAGCTGCACCTCGCGCTGCGTCGTCTCGCGCAGCCCCTCGCGCCTCGCGCCGCGTTCGCGTTCCTCCGTGCGAGTCTCCTATCTCCACGGAGGACGCGTTCAGCGAGTTCCCCCTCGCTGCCTGGGATTTGCCTCGTGCCGCGTCCCGTGCCGGGTCGCCACTCGTCGCACCCCGCGCAGCTGCACCTCGCGCTGCGTCGCCTCGCGCTGCGTCGCCTCGTGCTGCGACGTCTCGCGCTGCACCTCGCGCCTCACGCCGCGTTCGCGTTCCTCCGTGTGAGTCTCCTATCTCCACGGAGGACGCGTCCAGTGAGTCCCCCCTCACTACTCGGGATCTGCCGCTCGCCGCACCCCGCGCAGTGCCACCTGTCGCCGCGCCCCGCGACGTGCCGCCTGACGCCGCGCCCCGTGCCGCCTGTCGCCGCGCCCCGCGCCGTGCCACCTGTCGCCGCGCCCTGCGCCGTGCCGCCTGTCGTTGCGCCGTGCCGCCTGTCGCCGCGCCCCGCGCCGGGCCGTCTCGCGCTGCACATTGTGGTGCTTTTCACGACGTCCCGGAGGAAGCCTCTTCTCAGCGCGTGTTCTCTCACGGTCCTCCCCGCGATTCCCCCCGCGTTGACCCTCTCAGCCCTCCGCACGTCGCTCCCCGCGGTTCCGCTCGCGGCTCCCCTTGCACGGTCTTTCGTGCTGCGTCTCCCGAAGTCCCCGTGGAGACTTCACCTCTCCGCGTCTTTCCACGTGGTGTTCCCCGCGATTCCTCTAGCGTAGCCCCTCGCAGCCCTCCGCGCGTCGCTTCCTGCGATTTCGCTCGCGATTCTCCTCGCGTGGACTCTCGTGCTGCTTCTCGCTGCGCACCGAGTGACATTCCGCAGGTGCCCCAACGCGCCATTTCCCGCGTTGCTCCTGGCACCATCCCTCTCGTTGCCCCTCGCAGATCTCTCCTGGTCGCCCCTCGCGATTCCGCTCGCGATTCACCCCGCGCTGCGCCGCGCGATATTCAGGGCGACGCATCGTACGCGTCTCAACGCGATCCTTCTCGCGCCGCTCCTCGTAATATTCCGCGGGACATGCCATCCGGGTCCTATTTAGCCGGCGGTCGGGATTCAGACTCCGCCTCGGTTTGTCAGGACCGTATAACGGGTAGTAGGCACGAGATACTGGTTCTCCCTCTCTGTGTCCAGGTGGCTGAGAAGAAGCAGACTGGGGGTCGGAGCATGGTGCAGTCCAGTGATCTGGTGGGGAGACATTGGGTTCCTGTGGGGCCTGCACCGGATCAGTGTACCCCTACGTCCGACTGTCTTACCGCCGCGGACTATTGGTCCTCTAAAGTGGATGACCAGCCCCCTGCTAAGGCCGATGGGTCTCCTCCGACGGACAATGTATCCAACGGACCAAGGCCTTTGGAGGCGAATGAATTCGCATGGGACCCTGGTCCGGCTGCCCTAATCATGGACCAACGCGGGTTCGTCGGTGCGTTCACTCGGGTCACTTTCTCGTTCGCTCGGGTCACTTTCTCGTTCGCTCGGGTCACCTTCTCGTTCACTCGGGTCACTTTCTCGTTCACTCGGGTCACTTCCTCGTTCACTCGGGCCACTTCCGCGTTCACTCGGGTTATCTATGCGTCCACTTGGGTCGGTTTTGTGTCCTTCCGTTCCTCTTCTGCGGTCGCGGGGCCCCCGGCTCCTCCTGTCTCTCCGGTTCCTCGGGCTCTCAAGGGGTTAGCGCATTTCCGCACCCCTAGTGCTCCCGTACCCTCAACGACTCGGGCTCCTCTCGTGCCCACCGGGGGCCAGGTCTTCCGCGCACACACCAGGGGTCACGGCGTCCCCGAAGACTTAAGGGGTCCCGCCACTCTCGTGCCCTCAGGAAGACTTGGTCTCTCACTCACAAGAGGCCACAACCCCTCCGCCTCCACATTGGGTCACCGGGCTTTAACACCCTGCGGGCCTCACAACGGCCCCGTATCCTTAAGGGATCGCGGTCCCCGCGTCAGTCCACGTGGGCACGCCGGCCTCACCCTTACACGGGGTCACGGTGCCGCCGCACCCTTGGCCTCGGCGCCCCCGCACTCTCTAGGGGGTCTCCACACTCCCTTCGAGCCCCCCTTTGTTTTTCGGTTCGCGGCCCCGGGTGTCTTTGCCCCCCGGTTGTTTTTGGGGGGCGATATGTCAGGTTGGGAGGGTTGGGCCACTCCCACCTGCCTCCCGTGTTCCGGGTTTCGGCCGTATCGGGCTTCCGTAGGTAGGACCCACCCCCTTGTGCAGGGATTGGGCCCTACCTAATCACTGGCGACCTACTGGCAGTATTTAAGGTATCTCGGCTGAGCTGCCAGTAGGTCAGCATTGTGTGTATATACACCGTTGTATGTATATCGCCACGTCGGGTGTTCGCATGGTGGTTTTGTTTAATGTTTGTTCGGCTTCCTGCGGCTTTTCCGCGGTTGCCTTTTTCTCCACGTATTCTCTGTACGTGTAATCGTGTCCGCAGCGGCGTTCCCGCTGCACCGATTCTTCTGTGTGTATTGAGCTCTCGGCTCGTTCTAGCGGCGCTCCCGCGATCAGCCATTAAAAGAGCTTTTGTGTTTGTTTATCTGGTCTCCTGGCTCTGTGATTCTCCACCACGCCGCGCTGCACCGCCATTTTCCGGGCAGCGCGCTCCGTCGTAACAGACTTTATAAGTGCCCATAACATTTTATGTTAAGTTAAGTTAAGCTTATAAGCTCTTCTTTACAGGGAAAAAGTAAAGTGTTTTCATTAGTTACCTCTTTGAAAGAGACTGCATACATAGTGACTTATAAAAGCTCATCTTGTTTTAGGTAAGAATCATCTTGTTTTAGGTAAGAATGTGTAGTGTAATCATCTTGTTTTAGGTAAAAATCCAAAGATTCAAAAGTTTACTGTATATAAGTTCATATTATAATGCATTAAAATGCTTTGTGATATAAAGCCTTATGTCAAATTGTTATAACAATTTATGACTATGAGTATAAACATTTATGTACCCTAACAAAGGCTTATAACAAATGTTATAAAGCATTATAAATACTTTATAAAACGTTATAAATAAACCATTTTTTTACATGGATTATAAAACTTACCAGGAAGTGTGAAATCCAAGGAAATAAAGCGATGAAATTGGAGAGAGAATTTACTAATTTGCCTGATCTGAAACTCATCAGCAAATGAATGTTGCTCTGAACGTTCTAGAATACAATTTGTAATAGGCTGCACGGTGGCTTAGTGGTTAGCACATTCGCCTCTCAGCGCTAGGGATTCCCGGTTCGAATCCCCATCTGGGTGGAGTTCCATGTTCTCCCAGTGTCTGCGTGGGTTTCCTCTGGGTTCATGAATCAAGTCAATTGAATTCTCAAAATTCAATAGAGTGTGATCATATAGAGTGTGTTTGTGTGAGTGAGTGTGTGCCCAGCGATGGATTGGAGCCCTGTCCTGGGTCTATCTGCCCAGTGCCCGAGACATTCTCATGGGCATAGGGAACCCCACCGCGACCCTAATGGGCATGGGGAACCCCACTGCGATGGGCATGGGCATGGGGAACCCCACCACGACCCTAATAGATATAGAGTGGGAGATAATGAATGAATGAAACATTTGTAATATAATGTGTTTAATGAATGAATACTATATACAAGTTTCACATTTTGAATAGAATTACTGAAATAAATCAACTTCTCTGATATTTAAATTTATGATCATCACCTGTATGTATATACTGTATATTCACATATAGATAAATATATATATTGTATAGCAGAAAGTATTTCACAGTACATAGGTGATGACATCAGACAGCTGCTAGAAAAACATTGAGATTTAGAATCATTAGTTTGCTAGACAACGTTGTGATTTAGAATTTAGTGCCTAGACAACATTGTGATTGACTTTTGATTCTAGAACATTAAGAGCAACATTCATCTGCTGGTGAGTTTGATATCAGGCAAATCAGCAAATTCTCTCTCTGATTTCATTGATTCATTTCCTCGTAAGTTTTATAATCCAAGAACAAAAATATACGGTTTATTTCATAATACACTATAAGTGCAACATCAGTTACATAGACGACTTCATCACGACAACAGCACAAGCACAAATACTAAACATACAACAGTAAAGACAGGACTAAGCAATTGTTTAGCGATGATCACAAAGCCTTAGCTGCTCGACACGTTATATTTAGAAATAAAAAATGTTATGATAGTATGTAATTTAACAGATAGATCTGACCTTATAAACAATACGTTCCAATATAGAAAAGGGATGATGTTCATATTTACTCTTATTATTATTATTATTATTATTATTATTATTGTCATTATAATCAATATAATATTCTTTTTTCATATTAACAATCATAATATTATTATTAATGTTGTTATTAATATTAACAGTATAAACCAAGATTTTTTGTTAAATGTCTTCTGCAGAAGGTAGGTTTATAATAACTTTGTATGATTTAATTTTCATCAAATCATATTCATCATATTTTACTTTTATTTTTTTAAAGATGATTATAAATAAATGTGAATTCAAAGCAGGTTATTTACATTTTAATAGTTCTGGTTCTTGTTACAATATATTTGGGATGCATTGTTTTCAAAAGACTAACTATATAACTATTAAAAACTAAATTAAATAACTAACTACTGAAATAACTTTTATTAGTCTAATCAGAAGCTGGACAAAGATTTATGGGGTCATATATTTTAAAAGCTGCTACTAAAGGAATCACCAAAACATTTACAATGAAATAAATATAAGATCTTGTTGATTAAACCTGTTGCCATCTCTCTCTCTGTGTTATGTGGGTGTGTGTGTGTGTGTGTGTGTGTGTGTGTGTGTGTGTGTGTGTTCTCTATATTGTATTTACAAGATGTGCTGAAAATGTCTCATCTGCATGATCAACATGCAGCATCTCCTGGTATATAAATTTAATACAGTTTAACAAAAACAAAATTGTTAAAAACAAATGTGTTACTTTTTTGTACAGTAATGAATAATGTTTTATGTCTTTTTAATTTTTCAATAAAACATGTTTTTTTTTTTTTATGAAAAATCACAGATATGAAAAGACCACTGGTAAACTGAACAGTGGTGGAATTGTATTGGTTTATTGTATAAAGTGCATTTAATATGTTTTTTAAATATTATTTGTTCATTTCAATGTTAATTTACATTATAATGTGTGGAGGTTTGCTCCATGTACATGATGTGTTATCTTATTTAACCAAGATGCACAAGGATTAAACAAGGATAAGACCTGGTAAACCTACAGTTGAGAATAAGCCTGCAGGTGAAGCTATTTATTCTTTTTATTTGTACAGATCCATCTCAAATGCATCCAGGTTTTCCAGATTCTCCAGATATGCTGTATATCAACCCTGACCCAGGTGAACAACTTGTCATCACTGAATACTACTTTAAATGTAAATAAAAGAGCGGGCATCAGGAACAGGCTGAGGGCCAGGGCACACCGTGCCCCCTTACCTAGTATCCTGCTAGCCAACGTCCAGTCTCTGGAGAACAAACTGGACGACCTTCGGGCAAGAGTTAAGTTCCAGAGAGACATTAGAGACTGCAACCTTCTCTGCTTCACCGAGACATGGCTGAACCCAGCGGTACCGGACCACGCCATCTTGCCGTCCGTGAACTTCACGGTGTATCGTATGGACAGAAGAGTGGACTCGGGGAAGTCTAAAGGTGGTGGTGTTTGTATTTTTGTAAACAATCGCTGGTGTTCAAACAATCGCTTGTTACAGTTACACGCTCCTGTACACCGAACCTGGAACTGCTCGCACTCAAGTTTCGTCCCTTCTATCTTCCTCGGGAATTTACTTCGGTCATCGTTATCAGTCATCGTTAACAGTCTACATTCCACCCCAGGCCAACACGGACACCACGCTGTGTGAGCTTCATGACGCGCTCACACAGTTCCAAACTAAACCCCGGGACGCCGGGGGACGCCGTCATTGATACACCATGATTAAGAACAGTTACAGGGCACAGTCTCATCCACCGTTTGGGAAGTCCGACCATGCCGCCATCTTTCTGATGCCAAAATATAAACAAAGACTGAAACAGGAAGTCGTGGCTCAGCCCGAGGTCCAGGGGCCGCACGCCGCCCTGCCCGAGGTCCAGGGGCCGCACGCCGCCCAGCCCGAGGTCCAGGGGCCGCACGCCGCCCAGCCCGAGCAGCAGGGGCCGCACGCCGCCCAGCCCGAGCAGCAGGGGCCGCACGCCGCCCAGCCTGAGCAGCAGGGGCCGCACGCCGCACGCCCCGCAGCCAGGGGGCGCCCGCCCTGCTACGCCACCAGGGGGCGTCCGAGCCCAAGCCCGGCTCAAGGAAGGAGTCCCCCCCCCCGGGACTGTTATTTTTTTTTCTTGGTTGCGTCCCCCCGTTGCGCGACCGCAGGGGCGGGGGTAATGTAACAGGTGCCTAGGGTGCCCGCCAACGTCCTGCCAGCATGCGTGCCCGCCAAGGTCCGGCCAGCGTGCGAACCCGCTGAGGTCCAGCCAACATGCGTGCCCGCCAAGGTCCTGCCAGCATGCGTGCCCGCCAAGGTCCTGCCAGCGTGCGAACCCGCCGAGGTCCTGCCAGCGTGCGTGCCTGCCGAGGTCCTGCCACTGCACTGCACTGCAATATTTGCACAAAAAGTACAACCCACTTTTATAATTCCATTGCACATTGTAAAATACATATTTAAATTTTATTTTATTTTTATCTTTATTCTATCCTATTTTTCTTATCCTTTTAAACAAATTAAATTTTCTGTGGAGAGGTCAAAAAAGAATTTCACTGCTGGCTGTACCATGTATAACTACGCATGTGACCAATAAACCTGATTCTGATTCTGATAAAACATTATTTCTGCGAATTTGTTGGAAAAATATCAGATGAACTTTTGTAAAAGTTTAATAAAAATGTATACATTGTTTATCATTGGGGATTTACAGATAAATTTTGTTTACCTGAGTTCCTGTCTCTGCCGGATTTTCTGCGACCTATCAGCCCTGAATCAGGTGATACGCTTATAATCATTAAATAATCCACGTCAGCAATTTTGGAAATCTGTAAATAGATGGTGTTTTATTTAAAGTCATGACAAAATGTAACATTTAACTTTTTGGATGGGGTGGCACGGTGGCTTAGTGGTTAGCACGTTCGCCTCTCAGCGCTAGGGATCCTCGATTCGAATCCCCATCTGGGTGGAGTTTCCATGTTCTCCCCGTGTCTGCGTGGGTTTCCTCCGGGTTCTCCGGTTTCCTCCCACAGTCCAAAAACATGGATCAAGTCAATTGAGTACTCCAAATAGAGTCCCCATATCACCATGTCACCACCTGATGGCATGCACCTTGTCCGCCCTAACCCTGGTAAATAGTTTGTAATTATTAAACTACATTAAGTTTTTATGAGAAGCCCATAATTTACTAATTTTGGTAGACAATAATAAAATTGTACGATTTAACACTTATACTAAGTTGTATAATTAACTTTTGTTTGTGGATTTACAGATGAATTTCCTTTAGCACATGAGATGCACACTTCTCATTAGAGATCAGATCACATTAAATTTTAATTAGATTACTATTTTAGCAATTTTGATAGATAATAATTAGATGGAGTCACTCAAAACTTATACTAAAATGTATAATGAACATTTTTTTTTTGTTTTACAGATGCATTTTCTTTATCATATTTAATGCCAGTACCTGATGGTATGCTGCATGTTGACCCATGTCAATGACATTAAATTTTGATTAGAACATTATTTTCGGAGACAACAATCAGATACAGTTACGTATGTGACAGTTGTCCGAAATAGTATAAACCATTGATCTTTTTGATTGCCCATGTACGTCCCAGAGGATGCTAATTTGCTGACTGTTGTCTCAAATACAGGTGAAAAGCTTTTAATCATTTAAACATTATATTAATTTATGATAAGCACCCTATATCATAGCAATTTGAAACACAAAAAAAAAATACATTCATAAAAAAATCTTATGTAAAAAAAAAAAATAATAATAATAATAATGTAAAAAGATAAAGGTATACATTTTTAACTTACTTTTTTACTTAGTAATCACTGAGTGTTAACAAAAACAGTTTTTTATTGTTTTGTTTATAGGTACAGTCAAGGATAGTCTGGGCAAAGAGTTCAATGCCTCTCTCAGTTGTGCATAATATTTCCAAAGAGCCTTAGTTGACTCAGCTCGTGCGCTCCATCGAGTACCTGACAGTGATTTCAGTGTGAGTTTGATATCAGTATCACGGAAAACCTTTCCCCACCTGTGTGTAGATGATGCACAAAATGTGTACATTGCCTGTACAAAGTAAAAAAAAAAACATCCAGCTTTTGGGCTACTGTCAACAGCATTGACACCAACTAAATTCAGTAAATGTGCTGCACAGGGGACATAACAAATCAAAGGGTTTCTTTGTTTAAGATGAGCTTGGACTCCATTGTACTTTCCCGACATGTTACTTGCATTATCATATGACTGGCCCCTACAGTTGGATAAGTCTAGGCCCAGATTCTCCACCATAGCAACGACACACTCTGCCAAACTGTCCCGACTATGGTTTTCAATAGGCTCAAAAGCTAGAAAACGCTCAACTACATGTCCACCATTATTAACAAACCTGAAAATAAAAGTAAGTTGGTCCACATGAGCAAGGTCTGGAGTGGAGTCAACTATAACAGAGAAGTATTTTGATTATTTGATCTCATTAACAATTGCCTGCTTTGTTCTCTGTCCTATCAAATGGATAAATTCTTCACACACTGTTGATGATAAGTAGGACACAGAACCTTTTCCCTTACCTCCAAACCTTTGGAGGTGCTCAGCTAGGGATGGGTCAAATTACCAAAAAATTACCATTGTGGGCTGATCCTAATAGCTCATCTCCCCTGAAAGCAAATCCCCTCTCCCCCAAAATCTGGATGACTGCAACAACTCCTTTCAAAACTTCCCGCCAGTATTGACTTTCTGCATCAATATGACAATATCAGAATCAATTGTTGCTGTGCCTCTGGAGCGATTATATAATGCTAGCATGCAAGCCCTATGCTCCACAGTCCCCTCATGCTCACCAATCCGCTCTGAATGTTTCCAGTCAGAAAGTCCATGAACAAAAGTATTGTGCTTACTGGAAAACAGTTTGCAAGCAAAACAATACACACAGCCAGTTGAAGGAGAGCAAAGTAGCCACTGCCTAGTCACAGTTTGCCCGTTGGGTAGAGAGCAACTGAGTACTGGTACCCCCAATGCCTCTATCCCTGACTGAGGCTGTGTACATAGCACTTCTGTTTTGAAATGCAATTTCTCCTCTACTAACAAGAATCGACTTGGCTTGGTCGGTAATGCTAATGGGCCATAAAGCAGGGTCGTTGACCGTTTCACACCAGGAGTTGGGGTCCTTGCCCTCCTCATTTGAAAAACGACACTCACACGATGCAGCTGGCTGGTCTGATTGTGGGTCTGACACACCTGCAACTTTCCTTTCATGGTCTTTCTGCTGCTGGTCTGTGGTAGCCTGGCAGGGCTGGCATTCCTGCTCTGCACCTGACTGGGTCTGCAAAGGTACATAGTCACTGACAGGTGACACTAAGCCAGTGGTGATCACATCTTCATGGCTAGAACTCTGATCACTGCTAACATTAGCAATACTTTTCTCACTCATATCCAGCGGTTTCTCAAAGAAGTTTGAGATCAAAGGTACGCTTTTCAGGAAATCTGCCTGATTTGCTTCCTTAATCTTTTTTGCTTTTCTTTTTGAGGCACCACTTTTTTGTTTGGGATCCATGTTATTAATGCAGTGCTTCTCAATTATTTTCTGTTAAGCCCCCCCCCCTAGGAAGAAGAAAACTTTTTGCGGCCCCCCCCCCCCCCCACACACACACACACACACACACTCCCCCCCCACATGACAAAATGGGATGAAAAATTATTTTTACACGCCCACTGTAGTATGATTTGTCTATAAATTTGTTCTAAGTGCACCTCTTTTATAACAATGTATCCTTATTAACAATAAAGAAAACAAAAAAGAAAGAAATATAGATCAACTTAGAACAGAATAATTTTATTAACTTTGTTTTTTAGTTTGTAACAGAAACGAATGAAATCCTTATTTCAACTAGAAACATTTTTAAACTGACTGGCATTTGATACTGAAAAATGAAATTAAATAAAATCAATAAATAATAATAAATTCAAATTCATCAGCATCATTAATTCAGGAGCACAATTTATTAACACTTTAACCTACAAAACAAAAATGAATACAACAATTTGTGCTGTTTTTTAAAAAATTATCAAAATGAGGAAGTCAGAACTAATGTCTACAACGCGTCCGTTTTGCAGCGCACAGCTTTTCTGAAGTAGCTTTCATAAAGCATTTTGATTGCTGACTATACTCGTCACGTTTACGATTAAAAACTCAAACGGCTTATCAGCGTGATTGGAATTTAATGTCTTTAATTGATCGGGGTGTAATGTCTTTAAGTGACGCCTTCATTTATTTGGCTTCACGCTGTCCGCTGCCAACATTTAAAGACACAGCAGACACACCGGTCTTTCTTCGTCTCCCACCTTTAGTTACCGTGAAACCAAGCGCTACATACACTTTCCTCGTTTTAGTTTTCGGTTGACTTTTGTTGCTCTCGTTATCTTCGTCTCTCTCCGCCTTTCTCTCCTCATTCCTGTTAAATATTTCTCCATGTTGTCTCTTGAGGGTTTGTTCAGTACACTTAATATCACTTGCTCTGTGATATCTTGTTATGCGCCCCCCCAGGCACCGCACTGCGCCCCCCCAGGGGGGCACGCCCCACTATTTGAGAAGCACTGTATTAATGGCAAGTGTTTCTTAAGATGCAAATATAGAAGCTTGTCTTGCAAATTCCTATTCATATCCAATACTTACTATGTTGTTTCTATGTTGTATGTTCAGAAAAAAAATACAATCACAAAATTGTAGAACCAGATACAATATGTAATAAAAAAAGGCTGACCCATAACTATTTAGCTATAAATTGTTGTTATTGTTAATGTATTGTATGTATGTACTATTATAAAGCTTAGACTTCTACTATTATCAATAATGTAATATGCAAATGACAATAAGCTTTTAAAAAAGCTGTGAGTTGCTAGTTAGCAACGTTACACTAGCCTTGAAAAAGGTTGTGAACCTCAAAGTTTAATATAGTAAATATAGTAATATAATATAATATAATATAATATAATATAATATAATATAATATAATATAATATAATATAATATATAAGCCTTTGAAAAGACTATGAAAAGAATGTAACAGAATATATGCAATATAGTATGGTATATTATAAAAATATTTATATATATTACAAAAAACCTATAATGCAGTATAAAGGGCAATGAGCCTTGGCTAGGGTTATATGTTCATTTAATGCTATACTAAAGCGTGTGAATGCAATGTATTAGCTTATCTACTGGTCTAATACCTTAGAGGGAATGATAGAGAGAGAGAGAGAGAGAGAGAGAGAGAGAGAGAGAGAGAGAGACGAAGTACAGAAGTTCTAGATGGAAACAAGAGATGATCTTGGGCATTATTTAAGTGTAGCTGGTTCTTTCTTCATTTCTTTCCTCATCTCCAGAGTCCGATTCAGCCGTCCGCAGCGGCATGCTGTAGTCTGGAGACTTTTCCGATCGTTCCCCAATGGCAGTCACAATCAATCTAGTTAACAGAGCTCTCAGACATGGTATGCAGCAGCACCCACAGGTTACCAATATAGCAACAAACACAGCAACAGACATAACAAGTGACATGATTAAATCCTTCCATTTGCCAAACATGTTATTTATCCATAATTCTAAGGGATTATCTATGCCTGAGGCCTCATGCATTTCCTGTGACAGTTTACATAACCCGTTGAGGGCCTTGGTTACTGACCCATCAGGTGCTGTGTTATTTGGCATGTAGACGCAGCACACTTCACCAGTCATTAGGCAAACACGCCCTTTTTCTGCCAGGAGCATGTTTAAAGCTTTCCTGTTCTGTATGGCCACGATCAACGTCACATGCAATTGTTCACTTAATTCAAGTCAAGTAATTCAAGTTAAGCAACTTAATGGTATCTCTAGTGAGATTAGTAAGCCGAAGTACATTGTAATGTATGAAATTTATTCTTTCCACATTTTTGTTTGGAGTCACTGGAAAAAGGGACGATATTAGTGGAATATTTTTAAAGCAGTGTGCCACCAACACAGTATATAGTGGAGGGGGTGCACTGTTGACTTCGACTGGGGACGTCATTAAGCGGTGGAAGGAATACTTCAAGGACCTTCTCAATCCCAACAATATGCCCTCCGGAGAGGAGGCAGAGTCAGAGGACCCGGGAGCAGGCTTGTCCATCACTGTTGCTGAAGTCGCTAAGGTAGTCAAAGGGCTCCTTGGTGGTAGAGCTTCTGGGGTGGATGAGATCCGCCCGGAGTTCCTCAAAGCTCTGGATGTTGTGGGGCAGTCTTGGCTGATGCGCCTTTTCAACATTGCATGGTCATCGGGGGCAGTGCCTCTGGACTGGCAGATGGGGGTGGTGGTGGTGCCTCTTTTTAAAAAGAGGGACCGGAGGGTGTGTTCCAATTACAGGGGAATTACACTCCTCAGCCTCCCCGGCAAAGTCTATGCAGGGGTACTGGAGAAGAGAGTCCGACTGATAGTCGAACCTCGGATCCAGGAGGAGCAGTGTGGTTTTCGTCCTGGTCGTGGAACACTGGACCAGCTCTTCACTCTCTCCAGGATCCTCGAGGGTTCATGGGAGTTTGCCCAACCAGTCTACATGTGCTTTGTAGATCTGGAGAGGGCTTTTGACTGTGCCCCTCGGGGTATTTTGTGGGAGGTTCTTCGTGAGTATGGGGTACATGGCTCTTTACTACGGGCCATTCAGTCCCTGTATTTGCGAAGCAGGAGCTTGGTTCGCATGGCTGGCAGTAAGTCGGACTTGTTTCCAGTGAGGATTGGACTCCATCAGGGCTGTCCTTTGTCAACCGTTCTGTTCATAATTTATATCGACAGAATTTCTAGGCGCAGCCAGGGGATGGAGGGTGTCCGGTTTGGTGATCTGAGGATCACGTCGTTGCTGTTTGCAGACGATGTGGTCCTGTTAGCATCATCAGGCTGCGAACTTCAGCTCTTACTGGATCGGTTTGCAGCCGAGTGTGAAGCAGCCGGGATGAAAATCAGCACCTCCAAATCTGAGGCCATGGTTCTCAGTCGGAAAAGGGTAGAAAGTACTCTCTGGGTCAGGGCTCAGATCTTGCCTCAAGTGGAGGAGTTTAAGTATCTCGGGGTCTTGTTCACGAGTGATGGTAAGATGGGGCGTGAGATTGACAGACGGATCAGCGCGGGGTCAGCAGTGATGCGGACCCTATACTGGTCTGATGTGGTGAAGAAGGAGCTGAGCCACAAGGCAAGGCTCTCGAATTTACCAGTCAATCTACGTTCCGACCCTCACCTATGGTCATGAGCTTTGGGTAATGACCGAAAGAGCAAGATCGCGAATACAAGCGGCCGAAATGGGTTTTCTCCGCAGGGTGGCTGGGCTCTCCCTTAGAGATAGGGTGAGAAGCTCGGTCATCCGGGAGAGACTCGGAGTGGAGCCGCTACTCCTCCGCATTGAAAGGAGCCAGTTGAGGTGGTTCGGGCATCTGGTAAGGATGCCTCCTGGGTGCCTTCCTAGGGAGATGTTCCAGGCAAGTCCAGCTGGAAGGCCCCGGGGAAGACCCAGGACACGCTGGAGGGATTTTATTTCTCAGCTGGTCTGGGAACGCCTCAGGGTTCCCCCTGTCGAGCTGGTGGAGGTGGCTGGGGCGAGGGAGGTCTGGGTCACCCTACTTCGGTTGCTGCCCCCGCGACCCGAATCCCGGACAAGCGGAAGATAATGGATGAATGAATGGATGGTTTTTTAAAGCCTGCTGCCACCTGGTTTGCTAATTTGAACTCGTCTGGCACCCCCCCTAGGCAACCCAATCGAGTCTATATAAGTGGATGAGTTCGTAATATCATTCCCACTATTGTTTGAACGATTACCCCTATTACCAGCAGGTTTTTCGTCCTTGTTTGGTACCCTAGGCGCCTTAGCACCCGGTTGTGTATGTCTGTCGGGGGGGTTAATGGCTCACTCCACTTCCTCTTGTCCATCTTGAGTCTTACACAGTCGCCCACTTTCATTGGCTGGACCCGTTCTGTTTGGTCCTGCTTTGTCTTCTCCCTTACCTGATACGCTCTCATGGTCATCAGTACCAGTGGTCACACTTCTGCCCAGATCAACCTAGTGTTATGGCACGTCTTTGCCAACTCAGTCTTGCCTGATCGCCCGCTGCGCCGCCATGTCCCCCTTAGTGGAGTTACCTTTACTTTTAATGATGGCCACCATTTAATGATGGCCACAGGCAGCTGTCCTTTCTAGCTCTTGACAGTGTGAATGCTGTAGATGTAAGAAAGGCAATCACCCCATGGGTCGTGTTCACAACTAATGGGTGACACATTACTAGGTGTGCAGTTTTGTTTGAAGCCACTGCTAAGGCTGCTATGTACCTTCCTTGTACTGTACATCAAAACAAAAAACTTTAGTACTTAAAAAATATACCTTTAGCCTCCCCTCTTTCTAAAACAAAAATATCCAGATCAAAATGACATGTGTTTTTATCCCACAAGTAAATTAATCAAGGCGGTATAGCAATCTGTAAGAGGTATGTTATCAGCTAAAGTGATCTTGTTTATCTTCCTTGAAGTAATTAACTATGGTCCACTCCTCATTGCCTGTGGATCATATTCAAAGCAGATGATGGTCACACAATGCATAATCATTAAAATTACCACCACGATTGTCTATGGAAAAATCAAACCAGCAGGGCTTATTATTATTTTCTCCTGGATCAAACTGCACTGTCAGTTCCGTCCGCTATAACCTGCAAATTGACTTATGTGGTTTGTAATGTTAAACACAACATCAAACAAACTTGAATTTTTCTATTCTTTATACAAATCACACAACATAGGTTTGATAAACTCATATTTCTCCAGTTTAAATGTAAAATTTGATAATTAGACCACCTTCAGTGCATGACCTGGAGGAAAAAATCAACCTTTATCAATCGATTTATAAAAACAATGCTGCCAAAAGTCATAACATTAATCATGTGTCATGGCAAAACATTTTCTCAAACTCCGACCTGGAAAAAAATATAACCTCATAATTTTGTCCTCATTAGGTAATGTCAGCCAGTCTGGTCTAGTCTAGTTAACTATCAGTCAAATCTTTATCCTTTATTAAACAAAAAATGTGCTTGGTCAATTATAAAATAATAATCTCTGTAAGTAAGTGAGTAAAGCCTCATTTATGCTCCCTGTGCGTACGTAAATGTGTGCGTGCGCTTCATGCGATATAACAGTTACTGCCCACATACTTCCTTGCGTCAGCTCCGTTGATATGGTTGTTGAACACTACATCCATTAGAGGGCAGTTTAGAGTAAAAATCAAACATGGCGACGGCGGAGGAAGTTCAGATTTTTTACATACTGCAAAAACGACAAAAAAGGCAGCGTTCTAGATGGCGGTGGTCTGTGAGGCCACTGAATAGGTTGCGACATTTGGATGGAGAATTTTATTCACTTGTCCGCCCAATGAGGGAAATTGATGACGAACGTCATTTCCAATACTTTCGGATGTCTGCCAGGGCATTCGATAACTTGCTTTGCCGGGTAGCCCCGCACATCAGGCATGAGAACTCACACAGTGCGCCTGTGAGTGAGGCAGAGTGATTAGCTGTCACCATCCGTTTCCTCGCTTCAGGAATCAGCCAGCAAGCTCTGGCAGCAAGTTTCAAGTTGGGTTCTGCAACTGTGAACTGCATTATCAAGGAGGTGTGTCAGGCTAAATGGAGTGGGCTCAGTGATCAGTTTGTGGCTTTCCCCAAGGAAGAACAGTGGGAAGTAATCAGGAGACAGTTTTGGGAGCTATGGAATTATCCCAATTGTGTCGGGGCAGTTGATGGTAAACACGTGAGAGTGAGAGCCCCAGCTAACAGTGGCAGTAGTTTTTATAACTACAAAGGTTACAAAGAGTGTTTTCAAGGAGCCACTTTGGATCCGAGCTTATCCGGGGCAAACTTCGTATTCCACCCCCAGCTCCTTTACCAGGGACTGAGATCATCACTCCACCCGTTTTTGTGCGTGACGAAGCATTTCCACAGAAGGTGAACCTGATGCGACCATATTCAGGTAGGTGAACCTCTGATTTTGGTTGACAAAATTCTTTTGATACTCACCTTTTAATAGAATTACATTAATTAATCTAGTATTGATGAATTTTAAAATTATCATAAACATTAAACACTGATTAGTGTTTGTTCATAATGTAATGAGTAAGGTATTTTTTTTTTACTTGTCTTAACAGGGTCACATCTCACTGCTGATCAGCGGATCTACAATTATAGGCACTCCAGGGCAAGGCGAGTAGTGGAGAATGATTTTGGCATACTTGCTGCAAGGTGGAAAATTTTTGGAAGGGCCCTGGAGTGGAGTGTTCCATTGAAAACAGCAATGGACATCACCAAAGCATGTGTTGTTCTGCATAACTATCTATGTGATGCAGATCAGTTTCAGCCAGAAACTGACCGGTACATCACCCCTGCACTGATGGACAATGAGGGTCTACCTGGAGAATGGAGACAAGTGGTTCAGGGAGACACCAACCTTCTTGACACTACTCTTTTCAGTGCTGCTAGAGCAACACGGGATGGCATGGCTGTTCGGGAATGCTTGAAAGAATATTTTCTGACGGATGAGGGAAGGGTTCCTTGGCAAGAGGCTGTCATCCAGCGTGGCACATTACATTAAAATTACCAAAAAAGACAGAATTTAATTGTTCAATATAAGCACATAATTGAAATTCAGAATTTGCCAATAAAGTAAATTATGTATATGGTGGTGCTTTGTGGTCTTTCCAAAGTATTTCCAAAGTATTCAGTATTTCCAAAGTAAGACTAATGCTCTCACATTTAGAAAGTACAACATAAACAAAAGGAAGCCCGTAAAAAACGTTTTTTAATGGTAAAAACTGTAAACATTTTTTTATAGAATTGTAAACAATTGTAAACAAAACAATGTGAGCTGCTGTAAAAATAAATAAAGTGCAAAAACTAGTTACAGTATTTACAGCTTATGTAAATAAGTCACAAACAAAATCAAAAATAAAGTGCAAGCTCCAGTAGTGCAAACATTATAAACAATCAATTTTAACATACCCTTACAAAATAAATAATAAAAAAATAAATCTGGCATATATTGAGAACAAAAACTTGTATTCTGTTTGGTCTACTCATAACAAAGCATCAGTTGCTGTATTTCTTTGACAAGCCGTTTAGCATCAGGTTCAGGGAGCTGTAGCAAGAACGTGTTGAGGTATGCAGTGAAAGTTATATACATGTTTTTGTTTGCCTGTGTCTCCTTCCGAATGTCTTCCAATCTTTGGAATAGTGCAGCGTCAACTGGATTTAGTTCCTGGCTTCGCTTTCTCTTCTTTTTCTCTTGTGACGATGTCCCATGTACATTAGGGGCTGTTCCATCAGAGGAAGGTAATGTGTCTGAGCTTGATGCAGGTGAAGATAAATGGTTGTCAGTGTGCAGAACAGAAGCACTAGCCTCTCCATCATCTTCTGTTGACTAGAATATAGAATACAAATGCAATAGGTGTGAATCAATAGGTTCAAAGGTGTTGTAAATTAATACTGATTAACTCAATATAAAAATGAATAACTATAACGCAGGAGTTTATCAACAAACATTTTTATATTTAAATTATATACGAGGAAAACCAAATTATCTGCCATCTTCATTCAAGACAAAATAAATTAGTTATCTATTATATAATATACAATATAATATATTAGTTGAATGCAATACATACCGTGTCATTATTTGGGTAATTGGTCGCAGTTGGTCGGGGATTAATATAAGCCTTCAGCCACCCTAGACGCCGAAGAACTGGTGGATTGATCCCATCAGCAGCATCTCCACTCCGCTTGCTCATGGACTTGTTGTGGGCTCGAACAAATCGGTCTCGCACAGACCTCCACTTTTCCTTCGCCACCGTCCAACTCACACCCAATTCTTTTCCAATGTCCTCCCAGCTGTTTTGTAACAATTGTTGGTCTCTGTGCCCCGGCGAAGTAAGATCATATAAGTGATTGAAATTGCACACTCGCACAGCCGGTCTTCAAAAAGTTCCGCCATGTTTTTCTTCTTCTTCTTCGTGTACATATGGAAGTGGTCGCATCATGCACTGCCCCCACGGTTTCCAGTGGTATTGCTCCGTCCTGTCCGCATCCGCAAGCTTTCAGAAAACGTGCAAAGTGTCTGGATCGCGCTGCGAGGGGGCGGTACCGGAGCCGACACTCGGGGGGGTAAATGTGGATCCATGTGGCGTGAGTGTGGTGTGTCCCCCTGTCTCGTCTGTTTCGTGTGTCCAGTCCGTCTTCCCTGTGTCTGAGATGTCCATGTCTTTGTGTTTGGGCAATGCGGTGGGGGTGTACCTCTACTGTGTGCAGGATGGCGACCCCGAGGTGGAGGTTCACCCAGCGTGCGTGCCCGCCGAGGTCCGCCCAGCGTGCGTGCCCGCCGAGGTCCACCCAACATGCGTGCCCGCCAAGGTCCTGCCAGCATGCGTGCCCGCCAAGGTCCTGCCAGCGTGCGAACCCGCTGAGGTCCAGCCAGCGTGCGTGCCCGCCGAGGTCCTGCCAGCGCGCAAACCCGCTGAGGTCCAGCCAGCGTGCGTGCCCGCCGAGGTCCTGCCAGCGCGCGAACCCGCCGAGGTCCTGCCAGTCACGCCGCCCATCCCGAAGCCCAGGGGCGTCACGCCGCCCATCCCGAAGCCCAGGGCCGCACGCCGCCCATCCCGAAGCCCAGGGGCCGCACGCCACCCAGCCCGAGGTCCAGGGGCCGCACGCCGCCCAGCCCGAGGTCCAGGGGCCGCACGCCGCCCAGCCCGAGCAGCAGGGGCCGCACGCCCCGCAGCCAGGGGCGCCCGCCTCGCCACGCCGCCAGGGGGTGTCCTCCGGACCACGCCGCCCGTGGCCGTCCACCGGACCACGCAGCCAGAGGGCGTGGCCCACTCCTCGTCCGCCGAGGGCATCCACCGGACCACGCAGCCAGAGGGCGTGGCCCACTCCTCGTCCGCCGAGGCCGTCCACCTGACCACGCAGTCAGAGGGCGTGGCCCATTCCTGATCCGCCGTGGGCGTCCACCTGACTTTGCAGCCAGAGGGCGTTCGGCACGCCTCACCCGCAGAGGGCGTCCACCTGAGGGCGCCTTCCAAGCCCGGCTCAAGGAGGGCGGAGGACCCCTCCCCACCCGGGACTGTTATTTTTTTTCTTGGTCGCGTCCCCCCGTTTCGTTCTGTTCCGTTAATTAACGTTCATTGGTTATTAGTTAGTTAATTAACGTCGTCTTGTCATTGGTTTGTTTTGTGTCATGGTCTGGTGTCGTTTTGTATTTATGTCCGTTGTTTCTCGTCCTCGGGGCTGGTCGTGGGTTATATGTCATTAGTCGTTTGTACCTCATGTTTTTTGGTGCACTGCACCTTTAAATAAACCCGTTGTCTGCTACCTGCGTGCCTGGCTCCCTTCAGCGCGTGTAGACGCGGCGGCGCCGCGCTTCCTATGCGCAGCCGCTTTATCCCGAGGTAGACTACCGTGACTATATATATATATATATATATATATATATATATATATATATATATATATATATATATATATATATATATATATATATATATGGGGCAGTCGTAGGATATATATGTGTGTGTGAGATTGCTCGTGTGGGTGTTTGTTGAGTTGCAGACAGTATTTCACGGTTCATGGACAATGTTGTGATTTAAAGTTTGGTTGCAAGACAACATTTCAATTTGATATTAAAACATTCAGAGAAACATTCACCTGTCGACATGTTTTATATCAGTCAAATTAGCAAATTCAATCTGCAATGTCACATTTCCTCTTCACATCTTTCCATCATCCACCAAAACACATGGCCCACCTCAAAACTATGTATTCTTTTTCTGAAAAAGTAAGAAATGTTTATGTATTTTTAATTTCTCAGTTCGGATACGAACTGCGGCATGAACCTGTAGTACGGAGGTGAAGTTCTGCCACACAGAATACAGCAATAAGGAACAATTTTAAATTGTGATTATAAATCACTCTTTCCCATGATTTATTACAATAATGGACAACCATGAGTGCCTTTTTTATAAAATGGTTCAACACAATATAAAAATAAAAAAAAACAAGATTTGATTTATAAATGTGTTTGTTGAAAACATAATCGTTTATAATCTGGTCTTCGACAGCATAATCTAGTCCCATTTTTAAAGTGAATGCTGATTAGGTTTTTGTTTTCTCTAACAATCTTTTGGCCAAATTACTGAACGCAGTTTCTAAAAACATTGGGAAAATAATGTATTTTATATCACGCATTGATGCGAATGGGCCGAAATGATTGTTTAGTGACTATCACAAATATTTAGTTGCTTGACACTAAATATTAATAATATTATTGTCATAGTTATTATTATCACATTTACATTACATATTCATTTAGACATTTAGCAGACACTTTTATCCAAAATTACTTACAAACAACCATCAGCATTATCAGCATAATTATTATTATTATTATTATTATTATTATTATTATTATTATTAATATACACATTTTCAATATTATATATATTACTAAGATGTAAATATCAATGTCTTCTGCAGCAGGAAAGGGTTATAATAATTTAATATTAATTAATTTTCACCAAATTAACTTGATCATATTTTACTTTTATATTTTATAGAAATATAATAATAAATGTACATTCTGAGCAGATTATTTACATTATACAAGGGGTCATATGTTTTGATAGCTGCTATTAATGGTGTCACCAAAACATTTACATGAATATTAAGATCTTGTTGATTAAAACTGTTGTCCTCTCTCTGTGTGTGTATTTGTGTATATGTGTGTGTGTGAGTGTTCTCTATATTGTATTTATAGAGTGTACTGAAAATGACTCACTTGCACGATCGACCTGCAGTATCTCCTGGTATATTCAGTAAATACAGTTATTATACAGAATAAAACTTGCTTAAGTGATTGGTTATCCTCATCCTCTGTAGGAATTAATGTTACAAATTTTGCACAGTTATTAATTATCCATCCATCCATCCATCCATCCATTCATTATCTTCCACTTTATCCTATATTAGGGTCGCGGGGGGTTCCCCATGCCCATCCAGGGGAGACCGTTTCGGGCGCTGTGCAGATACACCCAGGACAGGGCACCAATCTTCAGCAATTTAAATATGATTATTTATTGTTTATATACTTTTTTTAATATATTTTCTAAATTAATTGTTTCTTTTTTGTGCATTATAATGAGAGATTGTATGGTAATCTGTGATTCAGTTTTCGACTGACGGTGCCTTTTCAGAGCGGAGTCTACAAAGAACGACTTAAAAGTCTCTCTTAGTCTAGGAGACTTAAGAAGGCTTTTGGGAAAGCGCCGTAAAATTTGCGTTCTTAAAGTTATGTCATTCTTAAAGTTGTTCGTAACTCGCTAAGAACGTTCGCCCTTCGGGAAATCCAGCCTCTATGTGTAAACAAATTAAGAAGACAACATTAAAAGGCTGTAATGTGATAGTTGTACAAAAATGTATCAATCATTTGTCTTTGCATTTTTACAGACGCATCTCAATAAATGCTATTAATCTGCAACTTAACTCCTTATCCAAAAAGGAAAATAAATAAAAGCTTTCTTCAAACTTTGGTTGAGTTTAAGAAATAAAGAGAGAAATAAATTTAAATACAGTTTTTATAAAATGTGGCACTGTCATAAGTAAGCAAAAAATAAATGGCATTACAACAATAACATTACACCATGAATTTAGCAGACATTTTTATTGAAAACAACTTCCAAGTAATTATTTCATGATATTAAATAAACTTTATTTAAAATGAGTTGTATAAAGATAGTTTATGAACTTAAAAAGTTTGTGCTGACCCCTCCTTTGAGTGAGTTAAATCAGTGTCGTAAAGATGATTTATTGCAATTGGCAGGATTTTACAATGTTAATGTATTATGTTTTTCCTGTAAGAGTGTTATAAGGGAAGCGATATATCAGAAACTAGTGAAAGAGAGGGTTTTGCTGACAGTACGAGACTCAGGTAATACAGATTTTGCTGGTAAAGAGGAGAATGGTGCAAGTAAAATCATTATTCAAGTTCTCAATGTACTCCTGGCATAGATTCTAGAAATACTGTATGTCCATGTCACATCTGAAGTTGTTTTTTGCTGATCTTGCTCCTGGTTGCAGTGTTTATCATGTTGATCATGAAATGTTTCAGCAGATTCTACACCTGGAGGAGGTGAAATTGGCTGTTAAGTGCCAAGAGCATGAGACTTATGTGCTCCATTTGTGTGCTGGAGAAATCCAGCTTGTGACTCCATTAGGGATTTCTAAAAATGTCACGCTCTTTACATCAGATGTTGCGTCTGGATTTGCTTCCCATGCAGAGGACGCCTTTGAAAATATTTGACTGGTTTGCACTGGTCATGGACATTATTATAACAATGTAAAAGAATTGGTAAATCTCAGAACATTAGTGCTGCATTGCTGCTTGACCATAAATTGAATTATTGTAAAGTTAAAGCTACAAACTGGATTCCAAAAAAGTTGGGACACTAAAAAACTAAATTCATTGATGTGGAGATGGCAAATGTCAATATTTTATTTAGAATAGAACACAAATCACAGATCAAAAGTTTAAACTGTGAGAATGCATCAATGTAAGGGAAAAATATGTTGTTTAAAAGTTTCATGGCATCAACAAAAGTAAATTTTCACCACTGTGTGGCATTCCCCCTTCTTCTTACAACACTCAACACTCGACATGGTGTCCCAGTGTTCCATAAAGAACTTCAAGAGCCTTCCTTGCCTTTCCCTGACTCTGCCCCCTCATTCCCTAATTACCTCCACCTGCAGGCTATCTCATTGCAGCTTTCAAAAGCCCTCTGAATCCTCTACTCCAGCGCCAGAGTATATGTTTTCCATGCTACTCTATGGCCGCAACTCCTAGCGCCTGTGATTCAGTTTGTGTATTAAGATTTTGCTTTCTCTCCTCCTTGTGTCTCCTAGTTACTCCGTGTCGCTCCCTTGGTCTGGTCTCTTAACCTTTCATCACTAAGCCATACCATTGCTCATACTCTGCCATTTCTGTTTATTTGCTACTATTCTGTAAATAAATCTTCTTATCCCACCATCTGGTATCTGTGTCTGAGTGTTCGAAATCCGCTTCCTAAATACAACACTCTACAATACTCTGGCCACACCATGGAACCATTGAATCGAGATTTACATTAACCAACAGGCCTCCAGGTTGATCCAGCATCAGCAACTATTGACTTCACTGGTAGAAAGTAACCGTCAGCTTAGTATCCAGAAGGGAGAAATTGCCAGACGTATGGCCACAGATTACACTCCTCCGCCCTCAATCCATACCCTCAACCCTGTTCCTCCCATGACACCGCACGCCCAGACTGAAGTACACCCAGAACCCGATCATGGTGAACTCTCTAAATGTCGCGGCTTCCTGTTCCAGTGTGACTCAATGTTCCACTCTGAGTCACATCCCGGAAACTGGCCCCTCACTTCATCGGCCCCTATGTCATCTCCCATATCAACCCTTCTGCAGTTCAATTAAAACTCCCACACCACATGCGTATTAACCCCACTTTCCATGTTTCTCAGCTCAAACCTGTCCATCATTCCACACTGCAGTCTTCCATTTTGCCACACTCCATTTTAAATGACCCTTGGCCTAGTGCAAACATCTGAGCATGTGGAGCTTTCTTAGAAATGAATTCCTCTTTGCACTGTAGAGTTTCAGCTGGCAACGGCGGATGGCACGGTGGATTGTGTTCACTGACAATGCTTTCTGGAAGTATTCCTGAGTCCATTCTATTATTTCCTTGACAGTGGCATTCCTGTTTGAGGTGCAGTGACGTTTAAGGGCCCGGAGCATCCAGTAGAGTTTTATAGCCTTGACCCTTATGCACAGCAATTGTTCCAGATTCTCTGAATCTTTTGATGATGTTATGCACGGTTGATGATGATAACTTAAAAGTCTTTGACGCTTGGTAACACCATTCTGGTATTGCTGTGCAACAATGGTGGAATTGGTGATGCTCTTACAATCTTCTAAGAGACACTGACGCTCTGAGAAGCTCTTTTTATACCCAATCATGTTGTCAATTGACCTAATTAGTGTTAAATGTTCTTCCAGCTGTACGTCATATACTTTATCTCCTTTTTCCAGCCACTTATTGCTACTTGTCCCAACTTTTTTGGGATTTGTTGAAACTATGAAATTTTGATTCAATATATTTTTCCTTTAAAATGTTACTGTCAGGATCCTCGGACTTGTTTATGCTGAACTATGTTTGGTTTTGTGTTTGATTTGGTTTTGAGTTTCACTTTAGTTCTGTTTGTTTATTGTTTCAGTTGTTTTCATTTATTTCGTGGCTGTGCCTGATTTAATTTAATTACATCGTTAGTCATGTGACCTGATCATTTGCTTATTTAAGCCAGCCCCAGACTCTCTTCGGCAAGAGAGCTTCAACTATGTTAGGGTTCGTTGATGCTGTAGCTTTTGGTTGGAATGTTTTTGCTTGTGTTTATATTAAATCGCTTGTTCTGGAACCTGCTACCTGTTGGGTGTGTTGAATTCTATTCCTTACCCGGACTTCGGACCCTAACGTGACAGTTACGTTTAAAATGTACGTTATAAAAGTTTTATAATTATAGTTTTATAATTTTGAAAAGAGATATTTTGTATGTTGCTCTCTATAAAAAATATCTCTTTTCAAAATTATAAAACTATAATTATAAAACTTTTTAAAAATGATATGAACATGCTGCAAAAAATCATGAAAAGTTAAATAAACATTATGCTTTTCCACAAAAGTAAAAATAAAAAATTTAAAAACATTCAGTTGTTTTTGCTTTTCGGCCATTTAAAAAAAAAAAACTTTAACTTTAAATATCTTGAAATATTTCTGCTCTCTTTTAAAATGTTCCTGTCAAAATCATATAAATTTATAATATGAGCATGGTCCAAAAAAAACATATAGCCGGGGCATTAATTACAATAATAGTAGAGCAATGTAAAATGATCTTGTGGCCCGAATATAAGTGTATTACGGGCCGGATATAGCCCGAGGGCCTTGAGTTTGACACCTATAGTATACAGCATAAACTAGCAAAAACTGGGTTTTTCTGTCATTAACCAAGAGGTACCAACAATTTTGTCCACGTGTGTATTTTAAGTTAAATAAAGTTTACGTTTATTTATTGTGGAATAATATTCCTGTCTATTTTTATTCCTATTCATCTTCAGAAAATATTTACTTTTAGTGTGTTCAATAAATGTTTGTCCTGTTCAGCCCATGACCTAAAGTGTGCTTTGAGTTTTGAGCCCTGGTGCAATAAACTTTGAAACCCCTGATGTACACTAAATAGACTTGAAGATCAAAAGATTTATTTGTTATTGTAAAGATTTTGTTTTAGTTTCTTAGAAATTGCATTTTGATATGTTAAATCACATACAACATGGCACATTTTTGTGCTATTTGTGGCCAGGAGAAAACATTTAACTAATATACTGTATGTTTTTGGTTTTAAACTAGTAAAATTAAAATGAACCTCAAATGATGAAAAGGCCAAAATATGGAGGACAAAAGAATCTTATAATCCAAAACAAAACATCCAAAAACATTTTAAAACACTCACACATTTTTATTGACGATGTAACATACAGTATGATGGTAGCAGCAGTAGAGTATTTGTTGAACATTTAGTCTTTTATTTTACAATGAAATCCATCCTAATAAAGTCAGATATAATTTATATGATGATTATCCAAAATCCACTGTCAGCTCAATGAAGGGCTTCTTCAGGGGATATCATGGAAGACACAGGTCAGGTTGATCATCAGACCTTTTCACAAATGACCATGCATTTGTTTTCCTTAATGAACACCAAATGGGGTAACTGCTTAAAACACACAACAACTTTGGGCTAAAAGAGAAGAATTGATGCATCCTGCAGTCAAGAAGCATGAAATTAAGTGATATTAAATCCATCCATCCATCCATCCATCCATTATTTTCCACTTTATCCTCTATTAGTGTCGCGGTGGGATTCCCCATGCCCAGGAATCCCTAGTGCTGAGAGGTGAATGTGCTAACCACTAAGCCACTGTGCCACCGTGATATTAAATAAAAAAAAAAATTATACCTTTGAATTAGGTGGACTGATACAAAATGTGCTGTTTTATGTTATTGTGACAGGGTGTGAAAATTTCTTATAGAGAGAAACAGGTTTTATTTTATAGACTGCAAATGAAAAACAGCTGTTGGCTGGTGGATTTCACTGACACCAGGTTCCTGTCATTTCACAATCGCTCTTTGAGCTGCAGGTCTAACACTCCCACATTGCTAAGTATGTTATTTGAAAGATGTAAATATTATGTAACATATTTGATATTCTAAATACTGGTTATATTCATCAATGAAATCAAATTAAAACAAGAAAAATATCAATTTGTTTATAGTTTTTAGTCATACTGACAACATATTTTGACAGCATATCAAGTTAAAAATAAAAGCGTTCCTTAACTAGTCTATTTTTCTTATTACAAGTATTTGATGTCATTTTGAAAGTCATTTTGTCACACCTGCTCCCCCTAGTGCCAGTTCTGCTACACCTGGTGGTGTGTCTGTGGGCGGGTTCGCGCACTCTGTCTCACGCCAAATCACCAGAATACTGATTTCCTGTTTTGTTTAGCTCCCACTTACTTCCCTTCTATATTAGTTCTTCTGTTTGTATCGTTCTTCGCGTTGGTTCTTATTATCTTCCTCTCATACTCTATTCCTGTTTCAGGATCAACATCTTAACATTAGCATCTTCGTGTGCTTGACTTCGTGAAGGCGTCAGCAATCATTTATTATTTTGGAGGACTACTTTTGTTTATTAAAGGACTTGTTTGCATCGAACTTTGGAGCGATTATTTCAAGCAAACACCGCCACCGTAACACATTTAAAGAGCTGTATGCTTTAGTTTAACACAATGCCCTTAAAGTAGATATATAATGTACAAACTAATGGTCATGGTAATTCATTAAATTACTATAATAAATGGTAGAGAAATGCAAAGAAAATAAACTAAGAAAATCTGTATAAAAAAACTGAATTATTGGTGAATATTTTTTTTCAGATGGGCGCTGGGCATCTGTTCTCCGCATCTGTTCTCTGAAACGTTCTCCGCTGTTTGTGTGTGTCTCTGTGAGTGAGTGTGCCCAGAGTTTGGCGCCCTGTCCTAGGTGTATCTACACCTAGGACAGGGCGATTTGGATATTAGGATATGGGGCAATTTGGAGAACTCATTTGACCTTGATCCATGTTTTTGGACTGTGGGAAGAAACTAGAGAACCCGGAAAAAAACCCCACCCGGACATGGGGAGAACATGGAAACTCCACCCAGATTGGAATTTGAACCAGGAGTCCCTAGTGCTGAGAGGCGAACGTGCTAACCACTGAGCCACCATGCTGCTCCTAACTAGATTATCAATATTTTTAAATAATCAGTTTATTTTTGGTAGCTAATACAATAAGAACATTCCCGATGCAGGAAATCTGGTACACATCATGTACCAGAGCTATACTTTGTTTTCTGAATTTAAGCATGAACTATTAATGAGATAAAATTCCTTAATTCAACTGTTTAAAGCAGCATTCGAAGGGGAAATTGTAAATGTGTATTTCATTATATGATCAATATTCTACACCTCAGATTTTTGTTTTATTTGTAGCTTGTAAAGAATCTGATAGCCGTCATCCCAGGCATAAAGAAGTTGCTCCATTGGACTGTATTTAAGGCTTGAATGGGATCCGTAGCGTTTAGGAAAATACACAGTTGGAGCATCATTATCTGTTACCATATTACTCACATCAAATACACACTGGATGTAAGAGCGGCTTGGGAGCTTCGAGTTGTAGACCACATATAATGTACCACACACTACAAACGCTGCTTCTGTGTTCTCCCTTATGCATGGCGTAACCCATGTCTGCTCAATGGCCAATGTTTTGTAGTTCACTTTGGCTAGTGTAATATATTTCTCATTTTCCCTTATAGCATATATGGCCCATAGGCCTTCTTCATCTATAGCTAGGTCGATTAATGTTTGAGGATTAAGATTATAAACAGGCAGTTTGTGTTTTCCTGGAAGCACAGCACTGGTCACCAAAGTGTTTTTCTGAAGCTCAACCTTCATTATTCGGAAACCTTCCAATGCATTTATGTAATACAAGTGGCTGTTATAAACTACATGGCCTGTACCTTTCCAGGATGATGGAAGATGTATTTCTTTGGCAGATAAAGTTCCTTGGGAAAGGGTTAAATTTCGCACTGAAGTGAACTCATAAACTGTGTTCTCTTCTGTGCCACTGAAAAGGTACACCTTTCCAGAGGTGCTGTCCTTGGTCCACATGCCTTTTGTATTCCCCGTGCGTTTCAGGATCTTCATGGCCTTTATATCTTCAATCATGTCACTGCAGTCTGTGGATACATGACAATACATATTTGGTAACTGTGGATACATAACATAATACATGAAAGCCATTATTATATATAGTTTCTTCCTTGTATAAAAGACTATGATAAAAATGTTATATGATTAAAAACAGCAGATAGAATTAATCTTTTTTGTTACTAATGAAAACGATCATAACTTCTTGAAAAATATTGTGAAAAACTAATGTCTATAACATTGTTACATATTGCATTACAGTTAAATATTGCATTCCAGTTGATTGGGAAAATTCTGAAAACTTTTGTAAGCAACCTATTTAAAAAAAAAAAAAAAAACTTAATGTAATGTGCTGTGTGACCGCTAGCTGGCAGCAGCGGCATGCAGTCCAGGCACGGTGAGGGACTATAGATCACAGAAGGTGTCACGCCAGATACTATAAGCCCCGTGATAGGTGAGGGATTTTTTCACAGTAAACCAATACTATGTATTAGTAATATGTTAGTAATATGTAATATGTACTCTATATATCAAAATATAAATTGGTTTTGGAAACATCCATCCATCTATTATCTTCCGCTTTATCCTATACTAGGGTCACGGAGGGGGTTGCCGATGCCCAGGAGAGAATGCCTCGATGCTGGGCATATACACCCAGGATAGGGCGCCAATCTATCGCTGGGCACACACTCATTCACATAGACACACACACACACAAACACACAATATGGGGCAATTTGGAGAATTCATTTGACCTTGATCCAAGTTTTTGGACTGTGGGAGGAAACCAGAGAACCCGGAGGAAACCCACCGGGACAACATGGAAGCTCCACCCAGATTGGGATTCGAACCGGATATCCCTAGCACTGAGAGGCGAATGTGCTAACCACTCAGTCACCGTACTGCCTGTTTTGGAAATATAATTATTAATTTAAAATAATAGTAACCTTTCCAAACTAATACTTTTAATACAATATGCAATATCCACAGCTATTTTGTTTTCCAGCTGGAGAGACTATAAGAAGACATGGCTCATTCAATAGAAACAATTCAGCTAAGATAAGTGTCATCTCTAACCTGGTACTGAACGGGTTTGTTCAAAACATACTGTGTCACTGTAGTAACTAAGTAAGGCTAAGTTGTAGCCTCTTTGTGGAACCTAATTTTACCAAAATAAGCCAGGCTCATCTTAAAAATTCAGGCTTATTGAGTTACTTCATGGAATATGCCCCAGAATTAAATAAGTATTTATTAACAAAATAACATGGACATATCACAACTGAGACCAGCAAAGCAAAAAGGCAAACCAAAATATAAACAGTAATAAACATAAAACAAAGATAACCTAAACCATACAGCCCCGAAGAGTAGGTCAGCTATACCAAGCACATAAAGACGTCAAACTGGAAACCCGGACTAACATGCAGGAAGATAAACTAGACACAAGACTGCTGAACAAAAGAAAAAAAAATGCCACACTTACACTAACTGTAACAGGTGCCTAGGGCACCTGTTTTTCTGTTCTTTTGTTTTTCAGTTTCTGTGTTTCTGTGTGTTTGTGTTAATTAGTTGTCGTTCCAGGTTGTTTGTGTTAATGAGTTCCTCGGTCCGATTGGTTTGTTGGTGCACGTGATGGGAGGTGTTTATGTATTTATTTCCGGTGTTCCTCGTCGTCTGTGCGTGTCTTAATTTTATGTCCACTCGCCTTTTTGTACCGTTGTGTTTGGTATCTTTACACCCCAATAAATTGATGTTCCTGCTACCTGCGTGCCTGGCTCTCTACGCGTTAGAGCGCTGCGGCTCTGCGCTTCATTTGCGCAGCCGCGCTTAGCCCATGGTAGATGAGTGTGACACTAACAGCCTAATGAGGTGAACATTGACTCTCATAGTCAACTGTAAAAAACAACACATGAATTACTTTGTACAGTGTAACTGTCACAACGGGGCGCGCTGCCCGAACAATGCCGGTGCAGCGCGGTGCGGTGAGAGAATAGTGAGCCAGGCGACCAGGTAAGCGAATACAAAAGCTTTTTTGTTAGCTTTGCGCAGTGGGAACGCCGCTGGAGGAAACATGATCCGAAATACACAGAATAACATAAAACAGCGGGAACGCCGCTGACCACACGACGAAACGTGCACGAACTAGAAAAACAAAACAAAATGTAATAACACAAACAGCGGAATAGCCGCTGAGTGCTCGGCGTAGAAAGCCGGGAGCGAAACAGAACTAAAACACCACTCTGAAACCCCGACGTGGCGAATGAGTGGAAGCTCAATCCAGAATGCTGGCCTGCTGGCTGCTAGGGCGGGATCCCAGAAATGCAGTCAGCAGGCCACATGTGATCAGGTAGGACCCAATCCCTCAAGAGGATGGGCCCTACCTACGGGAACCCCGAAAGGCCAAACCCCGAAACACGGAAGGCAGGGGGGAGGGGCCCAACCCTCCCAACCTGACATATCGCCCCCCCAAAAACAACCGGGGGGCAAAGGCGCCCGGGGAAGCCAAAAAGGAACAGAAAGGGGGCTCGAGGGCAGCGTGGAGGCCCCTGGAGTGTGCGGGGGTGCCGTGCGTAAGGGAGCGGCGGCACCGTGACCCCGGGTACGGGTGTGGGCGACGTGACTCTATTTGAGCCCGAGACGCACGTGACCCCTTGAGTATACGGGGGCACCGTAAACGGCGAAGGGCGCGAGGGCAAGGTGCCCCTATGAGGGAGAAGAGGAGGAGGGACCCGCGGTGAGCACGGCGGCACCGTGACCCCCTGTGTGAGTGGTGGTGCCATGCCTTCTTGTAGGTATACGGGTGAAGGGGCCTTTTGAGGACGCGGGAGCGCCGTGAACTCCTGTGAGTGTGCGGGGGGCATGACCCCAAGTGAGCGCTAGAGGGGTGTACCCTCTTAAGGGTACTGGCATAGCGAGACCCCTTGTGAACGCCGGCAGTGTGTCACCCTCAATGCAGCGAGAAGCAGCACGGGCAGCCGCGCGAAGAGAATCGCGAGCGGAATCACGGGAAGCGACGCGCGGAGGGCTGCGAGGGGCAACGCGAGAGGAATCGCGGGGAACACCGCGAGGGGACACGCGTTGAGGAGGACCTCGAGCAGCAGTGTGAGAGGAATCGCGGGGAACACCGCGAGGAGACACGCGTTGAGGAGAAGTCCCCATCGGAACGTCGGGAGAGGCAGCACGAGCGACCGTGCGAGGGGAACCGCGAGTGGAATCTCGGGAAGCGACGCGCGGAGAGCTGAGAGGGGCAATGCGAGAGGAATCGCGGGAAAAACTGCGAGGAGACACGCGTTAAAGAGGACCTCGAGCTGCAACGCGAGTGGAATCGCGGGGAACACCGCGAGGAGACACGTGTTGAGGAGGACCTCGAGATGCAACGCGAGTAGAGACGCGTTGAGGGGAAGTCTCCACCAGTACGTCGAGAGACATAGCACGAGGGACCGTGCGAGAGGAACCGCGAGTGGAAACGCGGGAAGAGACGCGCGGAGGGCTCTTAGGGGCAACGCGAGGGGAATCGCGGGGAACACCGCGAGGGGACACGCGTTGAGGAGGACCTCGAGCAGCAGTGCGAGAGGAATCGCAGGGAACACTGCGAGGAGACACGCGTTGAGGAGAAGTCCCCATCGGAACGTCGGGAGACGCAGCACGAGCGACCGTGCGAGGGGAACCGCGAGTGGAATCTCGGGAAGCGACGCGCTGAGAGCTGAGAGGGGCAACGCGAGGGGAATCGCGGGAAAAACCGCGAGGAGACACGCGTTGAGGAGGACCTCGAGCTGCAACGCGAGTGGAATAAAATATAAAAAAAATAAAACTCGGGACGAAAGCCGGGAAACGTGGCTGAACGCGGTTAGCACGGATGCTAACGTTGCTAGTGCGAATACACAAACAAAAAAAAAAACAAACCCGGGACGAAAGCCGGGGAATGCGGCTGAACGCGGTCGCGCAGAAATATAATAACAGTGATCGCTTACCCGGAGGAGGAATCCTGGACTCTGCTACTGTTGTTAGAGGCCAGCATTATGTCACAACGGGGCGCGCTGCCCAAACAATGGCGGTGCAGCGCGGTGCGGTGAGAGAATAGTGAGCCAGGTGACCAGGGCGGGATCCCAGAAATGCAGTCAGCAGGCCACACGTGATCAGGTAGGACCCAATCCCTGCTCAAGGGGATGGGCCCTACCTACGGAAACCCCAAACGGCCAAACCCCGAAACACGGAAGGCAGAGGGGAGGGGCCCAACCCTCCCAACCCTCCCAACCTGACAGTAACTACACTTAAAGAGTTCAAGATAAAAGACCATGGTAAAATGAAAAAACATAGTGATCACGGGGGGGGGGTTCCCCATGCCCATCCAGGGGAGAATGTTTCGGGTGCTGGGCAGATACACCAAGGACAGAGTGGCAATCTATCGCAGGGCACACACTCACTCACACAGACACACACACTATATGGGGCAATTTTGAGAATTCAATTGACTTGATCCATGTTTTTGGACTGTGGGAGGAAACTGGGGAACCCGGAGGAAACCCACACAGACATGGGGAGAACATGGAAACTCCACCCAGATGGGGATTCGAACCAGGAATCCCTAGTGCTGAGAGGTCGAATGTGCTAACCACTAAGCCACTTAGCCACGAGCAATAATTTCCTGATTTAGTTAAATTAATGAATTAATAAATTAATTAATTTAACAATAAAAAAAAAAAAGAATTCTGCTCTTAAGAGGGAATTCCAAGTCATTTTTGTTTGCCTTTGAAAACAAGGGATGCACTGAAAGTTTGTTTCACATCCAAACCTATTTTAGCTCACCCGGATTATCAGCGTTCAGTTATTGTGGCGATAGATGCTTCTAGCAGTGGAGCTGGGGTGAGTTCCTCACACTCATCTCAATGCTTATTTTTTTCTTTTAAGAGTTTAATGTTTCTGAATGCAATTAGCCCAGAAGAAATGTACTGGCTTAACAGTAATTCAACTAAACAATTTATGTGAACTTGTGTTATTAATCCCCCAATCTCCTGCTGTGTGCCACTTAGTGATCATTATTACACTATTGGCCAAAGCGAATCTACACATGGACAGCCCCCTCAGCCCAAACAAGACAAAGATTCATATTATATTGTAACCTGGCAGTAAGGTCTGAGTGAACTACTTTCATGGGTGACGTTTAGAGATTCAGAATTATTGTCTTTCTCAAATTCACCACAACGTAGAGTGCAAACACAGTTTTGTTTTCACATGATTTGTTCCTTGCACAGATGAGAAGACCTTTCTGGAGAATATTGCAAACCCTGGAAAACTGGTTCCAGGACAACAATGTCCACCTCACCATCACCATCACCCTGTCCTCATCAATGTAAAGGCTGTGGAAAATGTGGAAAATTTTATGTATCTTGGAGTTAGCGTCTTGCAGTACTTGTCATGTGGTTGTCTCATCAACACCATAGCAAAGAATTCCTATCTACTCATGCATCATCGAGAGCATCCTTACTGGAAACATCACAGCCTAGTTCGGGAACAGCACCCAGCAGGACAGGCAAGCACTCCGGAGACTGATACAATTACTAGGATGGAATTTCTTTTTAGTTGAGGTCTATTCCATGATGTCAATTACAGGCCTCTCATCTTTTGAGTAAAGTGGGAGAACTTGAACTATATATATATATATATATATATATATATATATATATATATATATATATATATATATATATATATATATATATATATACATACATACATACATATTGTGTGCTACAAATAGTGTATTTTTTTGTGAACGGCACATTTTTTGTACTGTGCATTCTGTTGCATCGCAACATGTCACTTATGTTGAAGCCACAATGACCATTAGTAACACACTATGTTGTCATGTGTTAAAATGTCACAAGGGTCCCCCGTGAACACCAGCAAATGTCCATGACCATATGAAGTTCACCAATGACCATCTGGCTGATCCAAGGGAGGCCAGGGAGAAGGTCATGTGGTCAGATGAACCCAAAATAGAGCTTTTTGCTATCAACTTCACTCTCTGTGTTTGGAGGAAGAAGAATGTGTACACCCCAATAATACCCTTTCAACCATGAAGCATAAGGGTGGAAACGTCATACTTTGAGGGTGCTTTTCTGCAAAGGGGACAGGACAACAGTATTGAAGGAAGGATGGATGGGGTCATGTACTGCAAGGTTTTGGCCAACCAAAGAATCTAAATTTAATCAAATTTTATTTGTCACATGCACAGTACAACTTGCAGTGAATTGTTAAGAGCATCGTTCCTACATTCCTACCTTAGTTAGAGCATGAAAATGGGCTGTGACAGAATCCTCCAGCATAACATTGACCTGAAACACACAGCTAGGGCTACTAAGGAGTGGCTCTGTAAGAAGAATTTCAAAGACCGAGAGTGGCCTAGCCAGTATTCAGACCTGAACCCACCAGAACAGCTTTGGAGGGTGTGGAAACTGAATGTTGTCCAGCAACAGCCCCAATAAAATGTAAATTAACTCATAAAAAAATCATATAGTGTTATTTTGTGGATTCATTCATTCATTATCTCCCGCTTTATCCTCTATTAGGGTCGCGGTGGGGTTCCCCATGCCCATCCAGGGGAGAACGTCTCGGGCGCTGGGCAGATAGACCCAGGACAGGGCGCAAATCCATCGCTGGGCACACACTCACTCACACATACACACTCTATATGGGGCAATTTTGAGAATTCAATTGACTTGATCCATGTTTTTGGACTGTGGGAGGAAACCGGAGAACCCGGAGGAAACCCACGCAGACACGGGGAGAACATGGAAACTCCACCCAGATGGGGATTCGAACCGGGAATCCCTAGTGCTGAGAGGCGAACGTGCTAACCACTAAGCCACCGTGCCGCCCTATTTTGTGGATTGTTTTTTTTATTTTTTATTTTGTCTCTCACAGTTGGAATGTCCCTACGATAAAAATACAGACCTTTTATCAAAGTTTATCAAATGCTTAATAACCATTACTATAAACAACCATTAGAAAAATCTTAAACAGTAAACATTTGCGGCGGCACGGTGGCTTAGTGGTTAGCACGTTCGCCTCTCAGCGCTAGGGATTCCCGGTTTGAATCCCCATCTGGGTGGAGTTTCCATGTTCTCCCCGTATCTGCGTGGGTTTCCTCCGGGTTCTCCGGTTTCCTCCCACAGTCCAAAAACATGGATCAAGTCAATTGAATTCTCAAAATTGCCCCATATAGTGTGTGTGTCTGTGTGAGTGAGTGTGTGCCCAGCGATGGATTGGCGCCCTGTCCAGGGTCTATCTGCCCAGCGCCCGAGACGTTCTCCCCTGGATGGGCATGGGGAACCCCACCGCGACCCTAATAGAGGATAAAGCGGGAGATAATGAATGAATGAGTAAACATTTGCGTCACAGACAGGAGATCTGCCCATTCTACCAATAGCTCATCTCATAAACTTTCACTTAAATCTATACTAGTCGGGTGGGGTTGGGGGCAGGGGTTCCCATGCCCATTCTCTAGCTCTCGTTTCAGGCACTGGGAAGATACACCCTAGACAGGGCGCCAATACATTGCTGAGCACACACTCACTCACACATTGGGCAATTTTAGAGCAGCCAATTCACCTTGAGTATTATGACACCAGCTTTTTAGAGGCTTTTAAATGTGTTGTTGATTTAATGAATTAACATACATTTTGCAAAGTTGTTTGTCACATTGTTCACATTAACATTACATGTTAAATTTGTTACTATATATGAAAAGCACCACCAGTAGCCAAATCCTTTAAAATTTCTTGGGCTTGGTAAACACTTAGTACTTAACATGTTACAGGAAATTTCAGGGAGTCTGTAGCGGGCTCGGGCATATGAAAGACTAAGGAGGGTTTGACCGCAGGAGAGGCCTGAGAGGGCTCGACTACTGGAGGGAACTGAGAGGGCCCGACCGTAGGGCTGTATCGGGCACACACTGACGCGGGGCTGTCTTGGACACGCACGGACGACGGAGGGCAGCTGGGACAGTGCGGAGGGCAGCTGGGACGGCGCGGAGGGCAGCTGGGATGGAGCGGAAGGCAGCTCACCCGGAACCACGGAAGGCACTGAGGCCTTTTAAGGGCAAGAAGGCAGCGCGGGAGCCGTTTAGGGTTGTGAAGGGCGGCGCGGGAGCTGTTTATAGGCTGGACCAAGATGGAGTGGGAGCCTCTTAAATATACATTTACATTTAGTCATTTAGCAGGCGCTTTTATCCAAAGCGACTTACAAATGAGAACATTACAAGTCAGAATTTATGGAGAAAACCAACTACACTGTAAATCAAACCTGATTGTTTTTTTTTTTTTTTTTTGTTTTTTTTTTACAACAGGTATTTGTTAAAAAGATGCGTCTTCAGTAGTTTCTTAAAACTACTAAGTGATACTGCCTTACGGACAGAGTTGGGAAGATCGTTCCACCATTTTGCAGTGGTGAACGCCACGGAGTGAGAATTAGCTCCTCGTGAGGTGGAATCGCCAGGCGGCAATCATCACTGGAGCAAAGTGAACGAGTCGGAGTGTATTTTGAAAAGATAGAGTGAAGGTAGGAGGGGGAAGATCCAGAAATGGTTCTGTAGGCCAGAGTCAGTGACTTGTACTGAATGTGAGCAGCTACAGGGAGCCAATGGAGGGAAACGAGTAATGGAGTGACATGAGTTCGCTTGGGCTGGTTAAACACAAGTCGGGCTGCAGAGTTTTGAATTAGTTGAAGAGGTCTGATTGTGGAAGCTGGGATACCGGCAAGTAGCGCATTACAATAATCAAGCCGGAATAGGACTAGGGCTTGAACAAGCAGTTGGGTAGCATGTTCAGTCAAGAAGGGTCTGATCTTCCTTCTGTTGTAAAGGAGGAATCTGCAGGAACGGGCGGTTTTGATAACATGATCAGAGAGTTTAAGGTGGGAGTCTATTGTGAAACCAAGGTACCGGACCGAATCGGTTGGGGAGATTATGGAGCCGCCAATTTGGAAGGTCAGGTCGTGATGGATTGAGGTCGTGATGGATTGAGGGTTTAGCTCATGTCGGTGAGGCAGGCAGATATCGGATTTGAGATTGTGGTATCATCAGGGGTAAAGACATTTGAAGCTGAGTGTCATCAGCATAGCAGTGGTAAGAGAAACTATGCGCCTGGTTGACTGGGCTCAGAGATGTCATGTATAGTGAGAAGAGTAGAGGATCAAGTACAGAGCCCTGACTCACACCAGTGCATACTTGGTGAGAGTTAGAGATCTCCCCATTCCATGACACTTTGAAGGTTCTTCCTGTGAGATAGGATCGAAACCATTCAACTGTCGTATCAGCAAAGCCTAATTCAGATAGAATGGACAGTAGAATCTGATGATTTACTGTATCAAAAGCTGCAGAAAGGTCTAGCAGAATGAGGACAGAGGATTGAGATTTAGCTTTGCCAGATTTAAGTGAGTCAATCACAGAGAGCAATGCTGTCTCCGTGGAGTGACCACATCTTAAACCGGACTGATTGGGAACAAGGAGATTATTCTGATTAAGAAATTTGGAGACCTGTGTAGATAGCCCTTCAAGTGTTTTAGGCAGGAAAGGTAAAAGATAAACAGGTCTGTAGCTTTCGACCAAATTTGGGTTGAGCGTAGGCTTTTTGAGTAGGAGTTTGACTATGGCCTGTTTGAAATAATTTGGAAAAGTACCAGACGTGAGCGAGGAGTTAATGATGTGTGTGAGTGCTGGTGTGATGAAGGAGGCAATGGATTGAAGAAGGTGGGATGGGATGGAATCAAGCGGTCAAGTAGTTGGGTTACTGGCAAGAAGAATTTTGCACTTGATAGATTCTGCGACAGGGGAGAAGGAGGAGAGGGTTGGTTGGCTGGATGTGTGAGATGTAGTGTTGTGTAAATGGTAAGTATGAAAGAGTTTGCTGATGCCCTCGATCTTTTCTGTAAAAAAGGTTGCAAAGACATTAGCTGACAGAGAGGTGTTGGGAGGGGGAGAGGGAGGAGTTAGTAGTGACTTGTCATCATTCATCTAAACTTGGCTAGACCTTATACGTGCAACAACCTGGATGAGAAGCAATGACCTATTTGTGAACTTACATGATCAAGGGTTTACCTCAAAGATTTTGGTGGATTGTTTTGTGCCTTCATAACATCTTAATCAATAAATATGGTATTTTGGTTACAAATGATTCTTTCAACTTTTCAGACCAAGTACTACCCATTTTCCAACCAAAACTTTACAGTATCACCTTTTTTATGCATTATCATGAATAAATCGTGAGAGAGAGGAAGTTGTTAGGCATGAAGTGGAGTACAATTACATCTCTTTACAGTGATTTATACACAATAAACCTTGAGTGTCTTATTGCTTTTATAAAACAGTTACAAACACACTATAATAAAAAACAAAGTTTAATTCATAAATGTGTTTATTAAAAGTTAAATCAGTAATGAACTGGACTTCCAGACAAATTGGGTTCCACAAAGCTATTTTCTTGTTCCTAACACAAACTAAAGTAACCGTCTGTCAAGCGGCAAATTCATGAACAATTCAAAAACAGTTCAGAAACTCATTGACATTTGAAAAACACATTTAATGCTTTTACACATTTAATGTCCTAAATAAAACTTAATTGTTTTTTTGCCTCTTTCAAAAAGTAGCACTCTTTACTTTTAAGCTTCATCTCTCCCCTTTTTCTTGTATCATGCAATATGCTACTAAAGCCCTAAATAGTCTTGCTCTTTCCTGCATATTAAGCTAATTAATCTATGCTCTCCTTCTCAGGTATTCTGGTTTTAAATCTCATTTATTTGGCAGATCATTCTATGCTTCTGCTCCCAAAGTGTGAAATGCTCTGCATCAAACACTATGTGACTGTCAAACTATCTCTTCTTTCAAAACTCTAAATCTTTCTCTTCTATTTAATTCTCTCCGTATGTGTTCTTAAAAGGCACTATATAAAATTTAACTTCATCCATCCATCCATCCATCCATTATCTTTCACTTAATCCTATACTAGAATATCAGAGGGAGGGGGGAGATACACCAAGGACATGTGGTGTCCATCGCTGGGCACACACTTACTCACACACACTACATATGTCACGGTAGTCTACCTCGGAATAAAGCGGCTGCGCATAGGAAGCGCAGAGCCGCCGCATCTACACGCGCTGAAGGGAGCCAGGCACGCAGGTAGCAGAAGAACGGGTTTATTTAAAGGTGCAGTGCACCAAAAAACATGAGGTATGAACGACTAGTGACATATAACACACGACCAGCCCCGAGGACAAGAATCAACGGAAATAAATACAAAAAGACACCCGACCACGTGCACAAAACAAACCAATGAAAATAAGGAGTTAATTAACAAAACTAATGACCAATGAATGTTAATTAACTCAAACGAACGGAACAAAACACAGAACAGGTGACAGGTGCCCTAGGCACCTGTTACAACATAAGTGCAATTTACCATAAATCCATGTTTTTTAACTCTAGGACGAAACTGGAGAACATGGAAACTCCACCCATAATGGGATTCAAACCTGTATGCCCAGCACTGAGAGGTGAATGTGCTAACCACTAAGCCACTGTGCAAGGTATTATTATTATTATTATTGTTACATTTAGTACTGTACAAATCTCATTTACCTCAACATTCAAACTGAAAGTATGTGTTATTAGCTTAAATTTTAGTGCTGTGGTGGAAATAACATTCAGCATGTCCATCTAAGCAGCAAAAAGATTCAGATGTTTGGTTCGAATAGCATGCTGATGGGAACTGCGGGGGCATTGTAGAAGGGGAGGAATTGATTTGATTAGGCAGAATGTTTTTTGTTTAACTGTTTAACTTTGCTTAATTGTTTTGTTTAACTGTTTGAACTGATAAGATGAAAAAAAAAAAACATATAATGTAACTACAATAGCTAAGTTATTTTATTGTAAAAGTTACTGTGGATGTTAAAGCAGCTGTAATAAAGTTTAGATACAGCTCAGGTCTGGTCAAAATATTAGATAAAATAATAAATATTAAATATTAGATACAGCTAATTAATAGTCAAAAATATGTGGACGCCTGGGGCATATGTCCAAAAGTATGTGGACACAGAGGGGCATATGTTTAAAAGTATTTCTTTAAGCAAATTAATAAAAAAACAAAAATTATACCAACCGGGTGTGATCAGTGGCCCCTTCAATGCCTTTATGTAGTATAAGACACAAACCTAAAATACACATTATTATACAGTATAGAATATACCAAATTTTGGTCAAAATATTGGATAAAACGCAGATTTTGCCAACCTATTAGATACATCTAATGAGTAGCCAATGGCCTGCCATTTTATAAATAATATAATATACCCATTATAAATCCAATCTGAAGACACAGGTTGACAGCAAATTAAATATACCAAACTTTGAGGGTGTAGTACGTATTTTCATATTGTTGCTTGATTAAGAGATAGGACCAACCACGTCCCATCAGTGGCCCATCAAAAACCCTTCTAAATTTTATGAGGATGAATAAACGTCAACAGCAATATAAAGACATAGAAGCTTAAAACCAATTCACATGTTACTAGAGTACACAACATATGTGTCTAGCAAAATATATTAAATAAGGCTGAGTGGCCAAAATAATAAGTGGCCAAAATATTACATACTGCTGAGTTCTGGTCAAAGAATTCTGTACAGCTAACGAGTAGGCAATATATTAGATGCACTTCAGGTATGGCCAAAATATTAGATACAAAAATTAGATACCAAAAGTATGTGGGCACCCAATGGCATGTGTACAAAAGTATGTGGACAGTCAGAAAAATGTGTCCAATATTATATGCATCCTCAGACATATATATATATATATATATATATATATATATATATATATATATATATATATATATATATATATATATATATAAAAAACACTATATGTACACGCAGTGCCAAGTTTAAAATTATGTGGTTGTCCAGGGGCATGGGTCAAGAAGTATACCTGTCAGGATCCTCTGCATCCGATTTGTCGGGACAACATTTGGCTTTGTGTTTGTTTTGATTTGAGTTTCACTTTATTTCCATTTTCTTCGTTTCGGTTTGTTTTTATTCATTTTGCGGCTGTGCCTCATTTAGTTAATTACCCTTGGTCATGTGATCCTATTATTTTGTTATTTAAGCCAGCCCCACTCTCTCATCTGCGAGTGAGCTTCAACTACGATACAGGTCGCATTGATTGAGTTTCTGTTTATGAATAAATCGCTTGTTTCTGGAACCTGATGCCTGTGCCGTGTGGTTATCCCTACACTCACCAGGACCATTGTGATTCGTGACAATACATCTCTAGTTATTATTCTATTAATGTTTTTTCTAGCTCTTCTCCTTTTGAGCTAGAAATAGCAGACATCAAAGGATCATAGTACTTCTACTAATTCATGTTGTTATAGAGAAACAGCTAATAAAAGGAAAAAAGAAAGTGGTAGTCATGAGACATCTGTCCAAAAGTATGTGGACACTGTTTTACATTTGTCTAAATGTAAGCAGACAACCAGTGATGTGACCAAAATTATATAGATGCCCAAGGACATAGGTCTAGAAGTACAAGCCACATTCAAAGTTTGTTCAAAGACTTGAACTATCTTTTGATTATTGCTCTGTTAGCTTTTTCCAACACATATTCTCCCACAGGTTTTGCCATGGAACCAGCAAACTTTCGTGAATCGTAGGGCGTATACCTGGTTATGCTGCAATTGCTTTTTTTAAAAGATCGAACTGACCAGCTATAATCAGTGGAATGTAAAGGCCTGTTTTTCCCCAAAGGAACTTATTATAAATCCGGTCGGGACACAGAAGCATAAAACAAGAGCTTTTATCTAAAACGACTTATAAAACAGAGTAAACCATGATACTGCACCCCCAGTATTGAGGCCTTGCTTAAGGACCCAGATTGCCAACACTTTGTGAAATCCTTAATAAATCTGTTTAGTATGAAGACAAATTATCATATTTTAACAAATGTGCTGTGTTATATTTAGCTTTATATTTTATCTGTTTTGAGAAAATGTCCATCCATCCATAATCTTCCTCATATATCCTCTATTAGGGTCGCGGGGTGGTCATCCAGGGGAGAATGTTTTGGGCGCAGGGCAGATACACCCAGGACGGGGCGTTAGCCACGACTCTCTCTCTCCCGCGAACCCTGTCAGAGCCGTTAGGGGTTGTTTGAGCCCGGCTCTGTTTTCTTTGTGCTGTTCTTTTGCCTCTTGTCATGTCGAAACCGTGGTGGTGGTACGAGGAAGTCGTATCCTGGGACAAAACAGAATCAGTGTATTCTGAGGAGAGTCGCCACTCGATTCCTTTCTCTCGGGACACGCTCTACCTCCCCACATCCTGCTAAATTCTCCAGACCCAAGTCCCGTTCTAGTTCCCTAAAGCCTTCCAAACCCACTCGTTATACCAGTTGCTCCTCTGATAAACCTCCCTGTTTGCTTTCCATTTCCCCGTACTCCTGCCCCCGATATTTCACTGTCCCTACCTCGTTTTGTCTTCCCTCACCCAGAGGGTCCCAGCTGTCCCAGTGGAGAGTGTGGGTTCTGGGGAGAGTGAATGTTTGGGTGTTAGTGTGGTGTTGGATGTGTCTGAGGTCCCTGATGGTGTTGTGTGTGATGTCTTGTCAGTTCTCTGTGCTGGGATACTGTTGGCTTGCTTTTGTGTCCAGGAGGTAAATAAGGGGGAGGTGGAGAGTACATACACAGTTCCGCCACCTTGTGGTGTTCCAGAGGAGCGGCCTGTGGCACCAGAGGAGTGGCCCGTGGTACCAGAGGATCGGTCTCTTGTTCCCGAGGAGCGGCCCGTGGTTCCCGAGGAGCAGCCCGTGGTTCCATACCAGTTGCCCTCCGCTCAATGCCAGTTGCCCTCCGCTCAATGCCAGTTGCCCTCCGCTAAGTGCCAGTTGCCCTCCGCTCAGTGCCAGTCGCCCTCCGCTCCGTGCCAGTCGCCCTCCGCTCCATGCCAGTTGCTCTCCGGTCCGGACCAGTTGCCCCCCGTGCCGGACCAGTTGCCCTCCATGCCAGACCAGTTGTCCACTGACGTTCAGGATGAGCATTCCTCGGTTTTGTTTATGGTGTGTCCTGAGCTAGACAGCCCTGTGTCCGTGTGTGCCTGAGACAGCCCTGCGTCTGTGAGTGCCCGAGACAGCCCTGCGTCCGTGAGTGTCCGAGACAGCCCTGCCGTCGTGCCCTCTCGGGTTCCCCCAGCGGTCGCGTTCTCTCAGTTCCCACCAGCGCCAGAGCCCGCTGTAGTCCCTCAGGCGCCAGAGACCGCTGTAGTCCCTCCAGTGCCACAGCCCTCAAAAGGCCTTGTTGCCTTCACACCCTTAAAAGGCCTCGCCACCTTCGCGCCCTCAAAAGGCCTTGCCGCCGTCGCGCCCTCAAAAGGCCTCGCCACCTTCACGCCCTCAATAGGTCCCTGCTCTGCCCCCCCCCCCCCCCGTTGTCCTCTCCTCTCTCCCTCGTCTGCTCCCCCTATGTCGCTTTTTTTTTTTTTTTTTTTTTTTTTGGGGGGGCACTCCTCACCTGTTTTTCATTTCATTTAGGTATTTTTGTTAAGTATGCATCATTTAGTTAATTAGTTTGTTATTTTAATTTGTTGCTTTTATGTTATCACATGGTTAGGTGTATATATTTCTGTTTCGTCGTCAGACCGAAGCATTAGTTTTCGTCAAAGATGTTCGACTCGTGTGTTGTTGTGAGCAATTGACTCATTAATTCTGATTCACTTACTGGGCCTCCTGGATCCTTTCTGCGCTACGGCATTTTGTTTTTTGCCCAAGTGGACACGGGCATGACACACACTCTATATGGGGTAATTTCTTTTTGGAGAATTCAATTAACCTTGAGCCATGATGTTTTTTTGGACTGTAGGAGGAAACCGGAGAACCCAGAGGAAACCCACGTGGAGACGGGGAGAACAGGGAAACTCCACCCAGATTGGGATTCGAACCAGGCATCCCTAGCACTGAGAGACGAACGTGATAACCACTAAGCCATTGTGCTGCCCATTAAGAAAATGTGAATGTCCTAAATAATGTATTTTTTTAATTACTCTGGTCCCCTGTGGAAAACTGTGAACTCATGCAACTTTCTGTTAATTCATGTAACATTTAAATCAATGGTATCAATAAATGAATGGTAATTAATATATACTTAGTATTGAGTGCTAATAAATAATACAGCACATTCACTGTACACTCAAAGCTCCAAAAGATGAGCTTACCAAATCAACCTTTTTTAAACAAAGCAATCAATCCACCTCTTTAGTCAGTAATAGTAATTTAAAGTAAAAAATGTGTTTTAGAATGCAAGTAACTTTTTTTTATTATATATGTACCTGTGCGCTTGGTATACTTGGCTTTGATTTCTTTCTTGGCCACAAATACCTGCTGCTCCACCAGTTTGTCATCCACATCCACACATGGTTGCGCCCCATTCTGTGTTTCAAGATAGTCCATTTCACGTTCCACTTTTTCAACACGAGCATTTACCATATCCAGTTCATTCCGAAGAGCGTCCTTGTTCTTGTCCAGCCCCTCAAGCTGAGCCATTATTTGCTGTTTAAACTCACGCAGCTCTGAAGTGTACTGGCTTGTCTGCTCGTGCCACTGTGAGATCCGATCCTGTACAGAACAAAACATGTAAAAATACAATATGACTAATATACAGATTCAATTAAAGGTAAAAATTAGGTGAATTTGCGTGCTGTATTCTAGTCTTGCTTAGTAATGATAAGTGAGTATGTTTGTGCATGGGTATGTTTTTGAGTTAAACCTTTTAACTATTAGATTAAAAAAAAACATGCTGGTTGTCACAGTGTCACGCTGCCCACCTGGGATTTAGATGCGGCTGCGCAAATATAGCGCAGAGCCGCGGCGCTCTAACGCGCAGAAGGGAGCCAGGCACGCAGGTAGAACACAAACAGGAATATTTATTCAAGGTGCAAAACACCAAACAAACAGGTACATAAAGGACAAGGTGACATAAACACACAAAGACGCGCACGGAAGACGTAAAACCCAGGAACTAAATACCCCCCACGTGCAAACAACCACCCAATGAACCCGCGACGCTAATTAACCTAAAATACTCACACGAGACAGCTAATTAACAACACACAGGCACAAACACAGAAACCAACAACACTCACACACAACGGCCGAGGAACGGGTGCCCTAGGCACCCGTTACACTACCCCCGCCCTTACGGTCACGTAACGTGGGGACGCGACCAAGACAATCCCAAAAAAACAGTCCTGGGGGAATGGGAGGGGTCGTCCGCCCCTCCTAAGTCGGGCTCGATAGGCGCCCTCTGGTGGACGCCCTCTGCGGGGGAGGCGTGTGACACGTCCATGGGTCCTGTGTCGGGGTGGACGCCCTCTGCGGGCGCGGTGTGGAAGGCGCCTTCCACGGACGCGGAGCTGCGGACGGCCTCCGGCTGCGAGGTCCGGTGGCCGCCCGTGGCGGATCAGGACTGGGCCACGGCCTCTTGCTGCAGGGTCAGGTGGACGCCCACGGGCGGCGTGGTCCGAAGGACGCCCCCTGGCGGCGTGGCGAGGCGGACGCCCCCTGGCGGCGTGGCGAGGCGGACGCCCCCTGGCGGCGTGGCGAGGCGGGCCGCCCCCTGGCGGCGTGGCGAGGCGGGCGCCCCCTGGCGGCGTGGCGAGGCGGGCGCCCCCTGGCGGCGTGGCGAGGCGGGCGCCCCCTGGGGGCGTGGCGAGGCGGACGCCCCCTGGCGGCGTGGCGAGGCGGACGCCCCCTGGCGGCGTGGCGAGGCGGGCGGCCCCTGGCGGTGTGGCGAGGCGGGCTGCCCCTGGCGGCGGGGCGTGCGGCGTGGCAAGGCGGACGCCCCCTGGCGGCGGGGCGAGGCGGGCGCCCCGTGGCGGCTTGTCGAGGCGGACGCCCCCTGGCGGCGGGGCGTGCGGCGTGCGGCCCCTGCTGCTCGGGCTGGGCGGCGTGCGGCCCCTGGACCTCGGGCTGGGTGGCGTGCGGCCCCTGCTGCTCGGGCTGGGCGGCGTGCGGCCCCTGCTGCTCGGGCTGGGCGGCGTGCGGCCCCTGGACCTCAGGCTGGGCGGCGTGCGGCCCCTGGACCTCGGGCTGGGCGGCGTGTGGCCCCTGGACCTCGGGCTGGGCGGCGTGCGGCCCCTGGACCTCGGGCTGGGCGGCGTGCGGCCCCTGCTGCTCGGGATGGGTGGCGTGACGCCCCCTGGGCTTCGGGATGGGCGGCGTGACGCCCCTGGGTCGCGGGATGGGCGGCGTGACGCCCCTGGGCCGCGGGATGGGCGCGCGCGCTGGCTGGACCTCGGCGGGCACGCACGCTGGGCGGACCTCGGCGGGCACGCAGGCTGCGCGGACCTCGGCGGGCACGCAGGCTGGGCGGACCTCGGTGGGCACGCAGGCTGCGCGGACCTCGGCGGGCACGCACGCTGGCATGACCTCGGCCGGCACCTCCGGCTCTCCATCCTGAACACAAAACATGTAGACCCCCACCGCAACGCCCAAACACAAAGAGACAAACATGTCGGACATGGGGATGACAGACTGGTCAGACGACACATAGGAGGACGGGGGACACAAAACATTCGCGCACTCAGGCGGCGGCTCCGGTACCGCCCCCTCGCAGCGCGACCCAGACGCGGCACGGACCGGCGCGGTCGCGTCACGTGACTGCCCCGCAGTCCACGCTTCGCGCTCCGCGGCTGCGCTGTGCGCCCGCGCTGTGCGCCCGCTGCGGCTTCAGCCCACGCCGTCGCCGCGCTCTGCGTCTGTGTCTCGCCACCGGGGGTTTAACAAACCGGACTGGACCCTCCGAACTCCTCAGTGTTGCGGAGGGTGTGTACGGGCAGAATGTGCCCATACAGGTAAGGTTCGCCCGCCTCGTCATCGGAAATCTGGACAATGTCCAGATTTTCCTCTGCGCAGAGCGCCTCGAAACCAACCCTCCACATCCATTCCTCATCGGAGTCGCTCCACTCCGCCATCATGCTGTTTGAGCCGTTCCCCCGGCTCCGGGAGGGCGGGCTCCGCATAACAACGCACTCGCGGAAACGGCGGAGCGCGCCGCGAGTACGAGGCTATACGGCCCCCCCAAAGAAAAATTTAAAAATAGCCTACCTGGGCTCTGGACTCCCAAAACGATTGGCGCGTTTTTACTGTCACGCTGCCCACCTGGGATTTAGATGCGGCTGCGCAAATATAGCGCAGAGCCGCGGCGCTCTAACGCGCAGAAGGGAGCCAGGCACGCAGGTAGAACACAAACAGGAATATTTATTCAAGGTGCAAAACACCAAACAAACAGGTACATAAAGGACAAGGTGACATAAACACACAAAGACGCGCACGGAAGACGTAAAACCCAGGAACTAAATACCCCCCACGTGCAAACAACCACCCAATGAACCCGCGACGCTAATTAACCTAAAATACTCACACGAGACAGCTAATTAACAACACACAGGCACAAACACAGAAACCAACAACACTCACACACAACGGCCGAGGAACGGGTGCCCTAGGCACCCGTTACACACAGGTGCCTAGGGTGCCTCGGGCATCTGATCACCGTTTTGGTTAATTAATTATGTGCTTGTTCCCATTTCAGTTCATTAACCTTATATGTTCATTTGTTGGGTGGCACGGTGGCTTAGTGGTTAGCACGTTCGTCTCTCAGCGCTAGGGATTCCCTGTTCAAATCCCCATCTGGGTGGAGTTTCCATGTTCTCCCCGTGTCCACGTGGGTTTCCTCCGGGTTCTCCGGTTTCCTCCCACAGTCCAAAAACATGGATCAAGTCAATTGAGTTCTCCAAATTGAGTGTGTGTATGTGTGCGTGTCTGTGTGAGTGGGTGTGTGCCCAGCAATGGATTGGCACCCTTTCCTGGGTGTATCTGCCCTGTGCCCGAGACGGGAACCACCCCATGTATAGGATAAAGTGGAAAATAATGAATGGATGGATGGATGTTCATTTGTTTTTGTGCACATAATTGGGTTTTGTCTATTTAGTTCTGTTGTTCCCCTTTCACTGTGCACATCATCACTTTGCATTACCCTGCTTGCTGTTTGCCTCTTTGTTTACTGTGTGTCCTGTTTAATAAACCTCAGTTCCCACTACCTGCTTGTTGGCTGGCTCCCTCCGGTGCGTTTGAGTGCTTTAGTATTGCGCATTAGATGCACAGCCTCTTTTAGAGGCATAAGAAGTGCGTGACACTGCTAGAGCTTTACATGGCTGCTGTGAAAGGGCTTCCATCTTAAAATCAGATTAAAGTTCAGTGCAAGCAGTGCTAATAATTACTTAATAATATAAATACCAGTATAATATGTATGATTCTGATGTTTGTTGAAGATAAACAGAAGAAATTAAAAAAATTATACAAGCAATAACAATTAATAATCTATTGGAATTATAATAGAATACTGTGCCTATAGAACAAAAACACTCTCAGAGTAATGTTATGAACTGCTATAAAATTTGTAGCAATATATAAAACACCTGATAAAATAATAAGTAGAATACTGAAAATTATGTTTAATAAGCTTAGTTTAACTTAAAAAAAACGACATAAATCTGGTATTCATAATGAATTATTAACACAATAATAATGTATATGTCTGTTAAAGCACATAGATGTTCATATTCACAGTCATAATGTTATATAACAAAATATACAGCTTTTTAACACAAAGTGGCATAATGCATTATAAAATAAACTTTGGATTTTTTGGATTTGTGGAAATTCTTAAAATTGTTTTACTTTACCTAAAGTCTGTAACGAGCATTTATAATCCTTTATTAGTAATTATGAACTAAAATGAATGTAAATTTCATAAAGACAATAAACGACAAATATTTATCTAATGCCTGTAAAGAGAGTTTATAAGCTAAACAATTATAAGCTCTTAGTAAGTCATTTTCATTTTAAAACTTTATGATACAGGTTTCTACAATAAGTTAATCAACAGTTAAAAAAACATTTTATAATGCATTGTCACTTGTTTTAATACATTATAAGACATTCTTTATAACACATTATGAGTGTGGTTATAAACATCAAAGTACATGAACAAAAGCTTATGACAAGCATTATAAAGCATTATGAATTATTTATAAAGCTTTATGTATGTGTCAATAAAGCATTATAAATATCAGATTTGTGTAAGGTGTTACTTTTTTGTTTGCTGCACAATTTTCCTTAGCTTTCTGGATGCACAGGCATAACTGGGAATCCAGATTTACTTACCTCAATAGCAAGTAGTCTCTTCTCTAAATAGTCCATTAGAGCCTGTTGCTGGTCTGCAGCTAGTCCACATAACAAAATGATAAGAAACTGAAAAACCCTCATTATTTTTTCGACAGATATATCTGCCTCCACTACAGTCCTGTTTGGTCTTTACTTATAGAAGGAGAGAAGTGTTTCAGCGAGTCCACAATATGGCTGGAATGTTTTTGGAAAAGGAGGAGCCAAACACATCTGGAAACACTTCTTTTTCATGGTGCTTTCTGTCTATGGGATAATGTTTTTGTTTTATGGAAAGAATGGTGGTTTGATCACCATGATCACCATGAAGTTTGATGAAGTTTATTAACGTAAAAATTAAGTTAGATGCTGTTTCCATGGGTTAACGCATTGTCTAACTATAAATCAGATGTATGAATCTTAAAAATCATACTCAACTTAATGTTTACTGTAAATTTTGAAGTCACCTTAATAGTTTGTTACTTTTTACCACTACAAAACCTCAAAAACTTCAGTATAATTTCCATATGATTCTGTAACAAGTTTAAAATATATTTGTAGATATTGTTGTGTTTTTCTTCTTCCAAATCCTATATATACTGTTCATGTATATTTGTAAGTATTTTAATTATGAATAATTTAAATGCATGATAATGGCGTACTGTCTTTTTTGTTTCATTGCTGCTCTTTCTTACAAATTATATTTAATTTATTGTAAATTACATTTAATAAATCATGATTAAATAGAAAACAATCATTATATTTCAGGGGAATCACTTTTAGTGTAAGTGTGTAAAAATGTAAAAACATGATTGTTAACATCTGAATTAACTATTTTTTTATTGTAGGAAGCTCCAGTAATATGAATGCATCAGATTGTATATATGTGACATTGAAGTTTATTGAAAATGAACGAATCCATTTTTTTTCATCCTGATTTAAAACAGATATATAGAGGAGATGCCAGCACTCAGAGTCTAGTGCCCCTATGCTATATTAATTATGCAATTTACAGATGGTGGTAAAATCCTGTAGAAGACCATGCTACCATGCTAGTTTTTCTTGATGATCTGAAAGGCCTGCCAAAAGTTGTGCATATATTTTTGAACTGGTGCTATAGGCCTTTTGTACAAATTTGGGAGGATGAAAGGTGAAGTATGACTTTCCTTAGTTTTTAATCGAGTGTCATCAGCGTAAAAAACAATGGACTGAGTATAGAGCCCTGAGGAGGTTCACAGTGCAGAAAACTGATTCTAACTCTGAAATAAGGGAGCGAGCATCATGGACAGCCCTGGTTTATCTTTTTTTTGTGAAACCTATAACAAAAGGGTGGCTGCTAGTGACCTACTTCTACAAGTACATGCCAGGCAAGGCAGTGGGACAGAGGATGCCATGGTGAGAGAAAAGTTTTAAATATCATGCTTCTAAGAAAGCACCTGTGTGGTGTGAAAGGTGGGATGCCATGGCAGGTTAATCCATTCATAAAATCTGGGCTCATCTGGCTGAGTGGATCATCGTGTGCACATGGGATGCACCCACTTGGCATCAAGACTGGTGTTGTGTGACAAAAAGTGGTGGGATACAGTGATATCTTCTGAGATAAAATCTGACTTAATTAACTTTAATCCAAACACATGAGTAAACAGGTTATATCATATGAGATACATTAAAAAAACAATTAAAACACAATCAAGTTTATTGAGTGTATGAACATATTTTTTAATCCATTATGTGTTTGTTGGTACATTTACATTTTTCTAACTATTACTGTTAACTGAAGTAACAGTGCACAGCATATCTGAGTTGTCATTATTCCAGCTAAGACTGGAATAATGACATATGAAGCTGTAATTTTGGATCTAAAACAGATCTACAAACTTTTTTTTTTTATAATGTGAAATGTGTGGGGATCTTTTTTTGGCAACAAAGTTATTGAGATACAGAGTAACTTTTGGTATATAGAATTTAGTCTTGAATATTCACATTTTATATTTTACATTACATATGCAAACTTTGTAAATACAAAAAGAGAAAACATCAATTACATATAATGTATTCGACATAAAAATATATCTGAATGCAATAAATAAGACAAGAATATTTGACTGACACATCTGGTACATACAGATTATTTAACAAGAATTGATTTTACCATGCACTGAAGTTTGAAATTAAACATGGTGTCAGGAGGGAGCTTTATCTTAATGCAAAATATTTAGCTTTTAATTGTCCAACAAAAAAAAAATCACAAAAATGTTAAATTAAAAGGAAATTTTATCACATACATTTTTTTTGTTTGCTAATTTTCTAACCAATTACTTGTGATTTAAAGTTTGACATTCTGAGTTTGGCCATTAGTTTATATAAATATTTTATAAATAAATAAATATTTATATATATATTTTTTCCTTTGGTTTTCATTTGATCACTTGGGTAGGTGTTTATAATATAAACTAATTTAAATAAATTACTTGAATAAATTACTTGAACTTGAACTTGTAGGTGTAGAACTTGTAGGTGTAGCACATTTTATTGTATTTCCTGGTCAATTCTGCAGGGGAAAGAAATTTAAAAAAATGTTAAAATATTAAGCTATAAACAATAATGCTCTTTACAATAATATTTAAAAGCATAATACTAAGAGAAGTCACTGAGAAAAAGCATAATGTAGTTTTTCATCTTTTTTGCTTAAGAAGGTCAGTGACAAATTATGTTCTTCTACAAATTTTTTTCACAACTTTTATCTCTTCTTAAAAAGTGGATAAAAAGTAAGGTCTTTAGCGAGACAGTTCATTAACCATAAGCCTACAGCCTCTTCTGTGTTAAATAATGATTACTTATTCCATCCATCCATCCATTATCTTGTAGGGGGGGGGGTTCCCCATGCCCATCCCCATCGCTGGGCAAACATTCACTCACACAGACATACTCTATATGGGACAATTTGGAGAACTTGATCCATGTTTGACTGTGGGAGGAAACCAGAGAACCCGGAGGAAACCCACACGGACACAGGGAGAACATGGAAACTCCACCCAGATGGGGATTCGAACCCGGGAATCCCTAGCGCTGAGAGGTGAACGTGCTAACCACTAAGCTACCATGCCACCCTGAATAGCCTTGCATCCTAGTAGTATTCTAACCAAGTCACTTTAAGGACTTTTTTTTTTGCTAAATATTGAGTTTTAATTTATTCTCAATGTGGAGTCATAATCGTAAAATATTGCAATTGTAAATAAAATTAATCACTGTTTTTAATAAGTTATCTTACTTATGATGTATGTAATATGTAGCCCTTCAAATTTGACCTCAGCCGTAGAAATGGTAAATCAACTTGCGTAATGTCACGCGCCGTGTTGCCACAGGATGGCGACAAAAATACTTTCGTCACTCACTTTATTACATTACATTATATTATATTTACATTCACATCACTCACTGTTAATGTTAATCACCCTCAGTTCTAAAAGCTTTTACAATGTTAGCATCTAAAAGTTATAGGTAAAATTTAAGTAAATGTTTATTTTACTAAGTACATGTAAAAGCTTTATCCATAAGTTTTTAAAAATAGAGGCATAAAATGTAATGCAGACTGATTTTGAGTCTAATTAATTACAGTTGTGGCGGCACTGTGGCTTAGTGGTTAGTATGTTCGCCTCTCAGCACTGGGGATTCCAGGTTTGAAACCCAATCTGGGTTGAGTTTCCATGTTCTCTCTGTGTCCACGTGGGTTTCCTCCGGGTTCTCTGTTTTCCTCTCATAGTCCAAAACATGGATTAAAGATAAATTGAATGCTCTAAAATGCCCCATGTAGTCAGTGTTTGTGTGTGCGTCCGTGTAAGTAAGTGTGCCCAGTGATGGACTGGCATCCTATCCTGGGTGTACAGTATCTGCCCAGCGCCCGAAACGTTCTCCCCTGGCTGAGCATGAGGAAGCTAAAAAGTCTGAAAAATTCATACTTACTTGATAATGCATTCCGGTATATTAATAGATTCCATAGGGATCAGCTCTTTCAACTCTGCTAAACTGTTACAGTACTTAATCTTGCTGCTGAATTTTGAACTGTTTAAACAAAAGTAATATAAAATTAAAGATCTCAACAGTATGTACTGCTATGCCATATTACACAACATTGTGCAATGAACTTTTTCTACCTGATAAATGGTTTAGTGATGGCTAGGACAGTTCTGATAAACCAGGAAGGGTGAACAATAATAAATGATTTCAGGTTTTTTTTTAACCTAAGGGGGGAAAAATCTGTCAAATGATACTAAGTACATCTGTATGTATTGCACATATGCATTTATATAAAAAAAAATCTTAAAAGTGGAGTAAGTACTACCTTCTGTCAATCATCAGATAGCATCGTTTTAGCCAACCAAGTCCAGGCATCCTCCGGTGGGGAGTGGCTCCATTTAGGTATATGATTGTATAGTTCTCTGCCACCAGCTGTTCCAGTGTGCTGATTACGTACCTAACCACATAAAAAAAAATTTTAATTGTAAGCAAAAAAAATCTGAATTAGAACTATACATGGTAAGGAACCCCCTGAATGAACACCTAAGTTTGAAGTGTGTCAGGAAGATAACTTACAAAAAGAGTTCATCCATTACTTTATGGTAATCCTCCAAATCACTGTCCGGAAGAAAGCAGGCAGCAAACACAATAATTGTATTTGCACCATTTTTGTGGTAGCCTTTGAAAAAATATATTAAATAAACATGTTTTCAAAGATAAACTTTAGGATCAGTTTTGGTTGTTTATCAGTAAATGTCTTTATATTACCTCCATGAGAGATGACTTTTTGGTAGGGTTCAATACATTTCATGTTGATGCTGTGTTCTTGTTCACATATGATAACTTTTTTGCAAGGATTAGAGTCCTGTTGTTCTTCCTCATTACTGTAACATGGAATTGGATCAGTCTCCTCTTTCACTGAAGCTATTACTTGTATTTCTTGTATCTTAGAATCTAAACAAAATCAGAATAAATGTTTAGCTTTTACGAAATGCTATGCAATTCTTACATACTTTTAAAGCTGGAAACATAAATAACAACAGCACCTAATTGTTTGTGTGTGACGCAAAATCCATTTAACCATGCATTGTTATAGAAGTTTATCCTTTTAATTCTAATTTAATTATGCTATCAATGTCATTATTATTACTATTATTATTATTATTATTATGTTATTATTATAATGCGGCACGGTGGCTTAGTGGTTAGCACGTTCGCCTCTCAGCACTAGGGATTCCCGGTTCAAATCCCCATCTGGGTGGAGTTTCCATGTTCTCCCCGTGTCTGCATGGGTTTCTTCCGGGTTTTCCGGTTCCCTCCTACGGTCGTGCGGCCCGTGCTGCTCGGGCTGGGCGGCGTGCGGCCCCTGCTGCTCGGGCTGGGCGGCGTGCGGCCCCTGCTGCTCGGGCCGGGCGGCGTGCGGCCCCTGGAGAGCGGGCTGGGCGGCGTGTGGCCCCTGGACAATGGGATGGGCGGCGTGCTGCCCCTGGACAACGGCATGGGCGGCGTGCGGCCCCTGGACAACGGGCTGGGCGGCATGCGGCCCGCGGACAACGGGCTGGGAGGCGTGCGGCCCCTGGACAATGGGCTGGGCGGCGTGCGGCCCATGGACAACGGGCTGACCGGCGTGCGGCCCGCGGCCCCTGGACAACGGGCTGGGCGGCGTGCGGCCCCTGGACAACGGGCAGACCTTCCTCCGCGCAGAGCGCCTCGTACCCATTCCTCCATAACCACTCATCATCGGAGTCTCAATACTCTGACATTACTCTGTTAGCGCCGTCCTTACGGCTCCGGGACGGCGGGTTGCGCATAGCGGCACACTCGCGAGTACGAGGTTATACAACCCCCGCAAACAAAAATTTAAAAAACAGCTTACCTGGGCACTGGACTCCCCAAATTGACTGGCACGTCGTTCTGTCACACTCGCCTACCTCGGAATAAAACGGCTGCGCATAGGAAGAGCAGAGCCGCCGCGCTTTAACGCACTGAAGGGAGCCAGGCATGCAGGTAGCAGAATAACAGGATTTATTAAAGGTGTAGGAACGCCAAACAGTAAGGAGCTACAAACCGACGAGTGACATAAAATAAACGACGTGCACTGACGACGGGGTACTCAGGAAATAAATACAAAAAGACACCCGACCACGTGCACAAAACAAACCAATGACAAGAACAAGTTAATTAACTAAACTAATGACCAATGAATGTTAATTAACTCAAAAGAACAAACGAAACACAGAACAGGTGACATGTGCCCTAGGTGCCTAGTGTTAATAAATAAAATTTACCATGCATTGCAATTCCAAAGGCTCTATCAAGATTTCTAAATCTTTTTTCAGATGTATTCTACTTTAGCTTTTTTACCATCCTGCACTTTTCTATTTAGCCATTCCCTTAAAACTCTGAATATGCATGACAGACATACACATTGTTAAGCACAGCATGTTAGGAGTGCCAGGTCACTCCTCACCTTCTTTTCTGTTTCCCTTCTGTTTTCAGTTAATTAACTCATTACTGCTCATTTGATTCCCTGTTTAATTTAATTAATTATACAACCAAATATTTTTCCATTGGTTCCCAGTCTGATCATGTGTTTGGTTTGGGGAGAGAAAGAAACAGGAAGTATTAATACCAAAAAAAAACATGACCAGACTGGAAACCAATGGAAAAACTGAGTTAATTAGCTTAAGCAAGTGAAACAAATGAGCGGTAATGAGTTAATTAAATGAAAACAGAAGGTAAACAGAAAAGAAGGTGAGGAGTGACCTGGCACTCCTAACATGCTGTGCTTAACAATGTGTATGTCTGTCATGCATATTCAGAGTTTTAAGGGAATGGCTAAATAGAAAAGTGCAGGATGGTAAAAAAGCTAAAGTACATCTGAAAAAAGATTTAGAAATCTGATAGAGCCTTTGGAATTGCAATGCATGGTAAATTTTATTTATTAACACCTGCCAATAAAAAAGATTTGAGCATATGTGAACTACCGATTTTATCATAAAGCATTCAACGAGTATAACAAAATCTAAAATTTCAACTGGTTCTAAGAAGGTGGCATCCTTAGACACAGTAAGCCCATCCACCTTGGCCCTGTGCAAACTGTTTTACATACAGATTATTTTATCCTTCCAGATTATGTCTCACTTTTCCATGGTTCTCATGGACTTTAACCATCACTTTCTATTTAATTATCTTTCCCTCTTTTACCATTATCCTAAGCTTACATTGGCTTCAGCAGCACAATCCCCTATGTAAAATGCTCTATTGCAGCATATAAGCCCTTACCCGTTAACTTTAATTTTAAAAAATAAAATTCAAAAACTCTCAGGGTTTAAAATGCCCTTCTAAATCTTTTGCTGCATCAGGATATTTTCCTTAAATGTAGAATTCAAAACCTATATTAATTACCATGTACTTTTGAATATTTAGTAATGCCTTTTGGCCTTAGCAATGCTCCTGTTATTTAAGTGCCATAATCTACTAGCCAGACAGTCCTACATCAATTCCTACATCAGCATGCTATTTCTCAGTTCACCAATTTTTATTGTAAATTTTTTCGGCCACTCAGATACATTGTGGGTACCCTTACATTACTTCTCAAAGGTAAACCAAGTAAATTGTCATGGACCCCGAAGGCTGATCAGGTATTTAATATGCTCAAAAATTGTTTTCTCTCTGCGCCTGTGTTGAGTCATCCAGTCCTGGACAAAAAACTTGTGGTGGAGATTAATGCTTCCTCTTAAATCAAAATGAAATCAAATTATATTTATTCAGCACATGCGTAGACATACACAGTACAGCCAGCAGTGAAATTATTTTTAGCCATCTCCACAATAAAGTCAAAACTTGGAATTACAAATAAGGTTGGCAAAAAAATTAATTAATTAATTTTAAAAAATTATATATATATATATATATATATATGGAGGAGCGTGCACACACAGCAGAAGCAAGTCACACCCTCCTGGACTTATATGGACGAAGAAGAGGACTTTGCACAGAGCTCTCGGGGGATAGCAATGAGTTGCTTTCGTCCATATTTTTCATTGTTTGATATTTTGCACTATTCAGTAAAATGCATTAAATTCTTTTGGAATGAAACCGCCGCTTCTGACCGTTTTTTATGAAACTTGACAGAAGGTGACCTCGACGTGGTAAAACACATTTCTGAAATCTGCAGACTGGTTTGGATCCCACAATTTGCCATTTTCTGTCTGTGGCAATCTGCACTTTGTTAATTCTGACATGCGCATCGATTTGGTAAGCAGGAACCTGTTACAGCAAAATCCTATACATTGATATGTGCTAAATTCAATCTTAATGTGGGTACAGCGCCACAACAGACGTGTAGGGCACAAATTGTGTTTGTTGTTTGGAATTGGATTTCATGGTTTATAGACCCACTTTGAACAGGGGGAGAACAGGGGAGAAGAGGGGGATCCATCCCTCGCTTGTGCCCTACTTTTGCACAGACAGGCAGCCTGTGATTTCCTTTACACAGATTCCAGTAGACTTTTTCATATTTTCAGGACAGTACAGGTAAGAACATTTTTATTATTATTTTAGATAGATTAGAGAGGGAACATTAAGAACTGACTTGCCACTGTCAATGAAGCTTTATTGTAAAGCTCTATTGTGAAGTCATGTGTTGGACAGGAACTGTACACTGGCAATATTCTAATATCCTACTTGAGCAGTTTATATTTTGATTGGTTTAAAGTTTGTAAAATTGTATAATAGTGTATTAATTATAATAGTGTAACAGTGTATAATAGAACTTCTGTTCTTTTAAAAACATTGACAATGTTAATTTCCATGGTTACACTGCTAATTACCACGGTCACCACCTTACAAAGGTTCCAAAGTTAGCGAAGTCAGTTCCAAAGTTAGTTCCAAAGGGTTATTCAGAGGCTGGAGAGCACCAAGTCGCAACGTGATAATATAGCTTTCTTCGATATTTCATGCAGCCAATGAGGTTTGTGTTCTGTTAATATACCAATTATGTTTATTACCTTTTCTAGTATTGGAGTGAATTGATATGTAATTACGGTTCTAAATCAAGATGTAAATTCGTGTGATAAAACCAACAAAGGATCAGTCTTAAGATTAATAGTTTACGATATGTAAATTGCTCATTGTATATTTGTTTATTTGATTTATGTTACAGTTCTTACAGTTGGGTGTAAGGTTATGTACAAAGTTAAGGTGCAAACTCAAGAATAAACGTAATCAGTATTGGCAAGAATATTTGTGCTGTCGACTTTGAATCTAAGGGAGCTACAGTAAGAACTCATGGAAGAGTAAGAACTCAGTGCTTCACTGCTTGAGGAATCCTGCAGATAGAAGATGTCAAATAGTCATAGTGATACGAATAGCAACGAGAGCCAAATGCTCGTAGAGACATGATCAAGCGTCAAGGATGAGCCGCAGTCTCATGATGACACGCATTCACAAGTGACTGACTGTCCAGAGGGTCCTGATTCAATTCCTGAACAAGAGCCACAAAGAGACCAAAGAGTCTGCAAGATGACGGAGAAGGGTCAAGCACTACATGACAAACAAGTGAAAAGAATTGAACGTCGCTTCAGTGCGTGCTACAAGAAGTGGAAGGAAGTCATTCAGACCGTCAACCAAAATTTAGGTGGACTGTTTTCAGCCGACTTGTTGGATGAAAATGTTACCAAGGTGAATGATGCCTCAAAAAAACTTGAATGCTATCTATGACGAGCTAAGAAGAATTAGTGTTCCTGATCAAGATACACGTCGTAGAATCGACATCTGTCAATCAGTGACACAGAACATCATGCATCAAGCAACGAATGTTCAAAAACATGGTCTTGAAGAGCGAAGGTCACCCAAGAGCAGCATTCGCCTTCGCAGCAGCAAGAATTCAAATTATTCCCATCGATCTTCTGCTAGGAAAAGGAGTGCAGATGCCAAAGTTGCTGCCAAAGAAGCCACCTTGAAAGTACTGCTAGAGCAAGAACATCATATCGAAGAATTGCAGAGGCTGAAGAGGCTGGGAAGCTGAAGCTGCCCAGCTAAAGGCTAAACAGGAAGCTGAAATAGTAGAGAGACAAAGAGTGCTAGAAGCCAAGCGCAGAGAAATAGCACGTCTGGAGATGATTAAAGAACTGAAAGCTGCGAAGGCACGGCAGCAAGTATATGAACTAAGTGAATGTTCTTATCGAACATCTAAAAGGAATCAACGTTTAGATGATGAAATGGATAAGCTGCTTCATCAAGCTGTTCCTACGAAGAGTGGAAAGGAAATCAAACAGGAACTGAGTTCACCACGTTGTTCTTTCCCACCACAAACTGTTATAAATACAGCTGAAGACAACACAGTATTCTTGGCTAAGGTACTTGCAGAATCGATTAATGCTAATCGCCTTCCCATCCCAGAACCAACAATATTCAGTGGTGATCCACTTCGGTATAAGGACTGGAAAGTGTCCTTTCAGACGCTTATAGACAGAAAGAACATACCAGATGAAGAAAAGACATATTATCTACGAAAATATGTGGGTGGAAATGCGAAGAAGGCCATAGAGAGTTACTTCCTGCAAGGGACTGAGTCAGCCTATTTTGATGCATGGCGTATCCTGGAAGAACGTTATGGCAGTTCATTCATCCTTGCCCAAGCCTACAGAGATAAGATCGAAGCATGGCCCAAAATAAGTACCAAAAATAATATGGAATTGCAAGAACTTCGTAGTTGTGAATCTGCAATGTCTCAAATTGAAGATCTCGAAGTGCTTAACAGTTGCAGCGAGAACAGAAAGATACTTACTAAACTTCCAGATTGGTTGATCATGAGATGGAAACGGAAAGTCATTAAATTACAAGAACAAGGTATAAAATTTCCAAGCTTCAGCCAGTTTGTCCAGTTTCTAACACGTGAAGCCAAAATCGTTTGTAACCCAATGACATCTTTCCATACACCAAATCCACGTGAAGGAGAGAAAAGTAAGGCTATAAGTAATAGAAATCCAGGAGCAAATGCTTTAATAACGAATTCAGATGAGAACGCCAACATCAAAGACTGTGTCTTCTGTGAGGAGGCAGGGCACAGTTTACCAGATTGCCGTAAGTTTATGAAGAAGACAATCACAGAAAGAGTCCAGTTTGTACAAGAGAAAAGGTTGTGCTTTGGTTGCTTGAAATGGGGTCATCGTTCCAAGAACTGCAGTGAGAGGAATATCTGCAAGACATGCGAGAAAGGTCATCCAACTTGCCTTGTGATAATCTTACTAAAGAAGAACGCAAGCAAGAAAGAACGCAAGTAGTAAAGGCTGATGAAGCAAAACACAAAGAAAAGCCAAAGGATGAAAGGCCAGAACAACCACAAGTTAACCAAGTACATCTACAAGTACATGTGGACCCATAGTATATAAGGTCATACAGAGTGGCAGTCACACCAATACATCTACAATAATCCCGGTGTGGGTCTCTGCTGTGGCTGAGCCAAATCGTGAAGTTCTTGTGTACGCACTTCTGGATACACAGAGTGATACGACATTTATACTTGAGGAGACTGCAAGGGCACTCAACATAAGGAGTGAACCAGTTCAGCTGAGTATTACCACACTATCTTCAACAAATAGCTTTGTGTTCTGCAAGAAGCTGACCGGTTTACAAGTGAGAGGGTTCTATTCAGACGAGATAATACCACTGACTTATCTGATGTCACGACAGTCTACCTCAGGCAGAAGCGGCGTGCGCATACGAGCGCAAAGCCGCTGCGTAAACACGCGCTGAAGGGAGACAGGCACGCAGGTAGCCGAAAACAGGTTTATTAAAGGTGCAGTACACCACAAAACAAGAGGTACAGAAGACTACGTGACATAAAACAAGCGACCAGCACCGGTGACAAAAAACAATGGACATAAATACAAAACGACACCAGACCATGTGCACAAAACCAACCAATGACAACTCCGAGTTAATTAACGAAACTAATGAACTAATGAACGTTAATTAACTGAAACAAACGTAACGAAACACAAAACAGGTGACAGGTTACATTACCCCCGCCCCTGCGGTCGCGCAACGGGGGGACGCGACCAAGAGAAGAAAAAAAAACAGTCCCGGGGGGGGGGGGGCCTCCGCCCTTCTCGAGCGGGCTTGAAAGGTGCCCTCGGGTGGACGCCCTCTGCGGGTGAGGCGTACCGAACGCCCTCTGGCTGCAAAGTGCGGAGGACGCCCACGGCGGATCAGAAATGGGCCACGCCCTCTGGCTGCGTGGTCCGGTGGGCGCCCACGTCGGGCGCGGGGTTGGCCACGTACTCTGGCTGCGTGGCGAGGCGGGCGCCCCCATCGGACGAGGAGTGGGCCACGCCCTCTGGTAGCGTGGTCCGGTGGACGCCCACATCGGGCGAGGAGATGGCCACGCACTCTGGCTGCGTGGCGAGACGGGCGCCCCCTGGCTGCATGGTCTGGCGGGCGCCCACGTCGGACGAGGAGTGGGCCACGCCCTCTGGCTGAGTGGTCCGGCGGACGCCCCCTGGCTGTGTGGCGAGGCGGACGCCCCCTGGCGGCGTGGCGAGCGGCGTGCGGCCCCTGCTGCTCGGGCTGGGCGGCGTGCGGCCCCTGGGCTTTGGGATGGGCGGCGTGCGGCCCCTGGGCTTCGGGATGGGCGGCGTGACGCCCCTGGGCTTCGGGATGGGCGGCGTGACGCCCCTGGGCTTCGGGATGGGCGGCGTGACGCCCCTGGGCTTCGGGATGGGCGGCGTGACGCCCCTGGGCTTCGGGATGGGCGGCGTGACGCCCCTGGACTTCGGGATGGGCACGTGCGCTGGGCGGACCTCGGCGGGCACGCACGCTGGGCGGACATTGGCGGGCACGCTTGCTGGGCGGACCTCGGCGGATTCGCACGCTGGCAGGACCTCGGCGGGCACACATGCTGGCTGGACCTCAGCGGGTTCGCACGCTGGCAGGACCTTGGCGGGCACGCATGCTGGGCGGACCTCGGCGGGCACGCACGCTGGCAGGGCGTTGGCGGGCACGCACGCTGGGCGGACCTCGGTGGACACGCACGCTGGGCGGACCTCGGCGGGCACGCACGCTGGCAGGGCGTTGGCAGGCACGCACGCTGGGCGGACCTCGGCCGGCACCTCAGGCTCTCCCTCCTGCACACAGAACATATAGACCCCCACCGCAATGCCCAAACAAATAGACATCTCAGACATGGGGAAGACGGACTGGACACACGAGACAGGGGGACACGGATCCACATCTACCCCCCCCCCCCCCCAGTGTTGGCTCCGGTACCACCCCCTCGCAGCGCGATCCAGACACAGCGCGGTCTGGCGCGGGCGCGTCACGTGACTGCCCTGCGCTGCGTCTTAGCACCGCGCCGGCGCGCTCTGCGTCTGGATTTCGCCGCGGGGGGTTTAACAAGCTGGACCGGAGCGTCCGTCCAGAACTCCTCAGAGTTGAGGAGGGTGTGTCAGGTACGAGTCGCCCGCCTCATCATCGGAAACCTCGATCAGGTCCAGGCCTTCCTCCGCACAAAGCGCCTCATATCCATACCTCCACATCCACTCATCATCAGAGTCATAATACTCCGACATTACACTGTTCGAGCCGTCCTTACGGCTCCGGGACGGCGGACTGCGCATAGCAGCGCACTCGCGGACACAGCGGAACGCGCCGCGAGTACGAGGCTACACGGCCCCCGCAAAGAAAAATTTTTAAAAAGTGCTTACCTGGGCTCTGGACTCCCCAAATTTCCTTTGGCTGGTCGTTCTGTCACGATAGTCTACCTCGGGCAGAAGCGGCGTGCGCTTACGAGCGCAAAGCCGCTGCGTAAACACGCGCTGAAGGGAGCCAGGCACGCAGGTAGCCGAAAACAGGTTTATTAAAGGTGCAGTACACCACAAAACGAGGTACAGAAGACTACGTGACATAAAACAAGCGACCAGCACCGGTGACAAAAAACAATGGACATAAATACAAAACGACACCAGACCATGTGCACAAAACCAACCAATGACAACTCCGAGTTAATTAACGAAACTAATATCCCAGAGAAATTATACCGGCAAATAGAAATCATATTCCTACACCGGAGATAGCAAGGTTATGGACTCATCTGGAACATATTGCAGATGAGATTGCTCCTCAGCAAAGCTGTGATATTGGCCTTTTAATAGGCAGCAACTGTCCTCAGGCTTTACTACCAAAACGAGTAGTGGCTGGTGAAAGAAACCAACCCTTTGCACAGCAAACAGATTTGGGATGGAGTGTAGTAGGCTGTGGTAATCCATGTCTCAACTATGGAGATGGTATGGGAGTAAGCCACCAAGTGGTAGTGAAGAAAGTGGTACCAGATCTTCAGTCTTCCTCAAATCTTACAAGTGAAGTGTATTACGTCTACAGAACACAGATCAAGGAAATCATTACTCCTGTAGATGTCATCAAGGCTCTGGAATTTGATTTGGTTGAAAGAGCTTCTGAAGCTAATCGTATTTCTCAAGAAGATCACAGATTTCTAAAAAAGCTAAAAGAAGGCATCACACTCAATAGTGAGGGCCATTATGAAATGCCGCTGCCATTCACGGAAGACAGGCCCCAGCTAGCTAATAATAAGGTGTGTGCCATCCATCATCTTAAGTGTCTGGAAAGAAAGCTAAAGAGAAATGAGCAATACAAGAAAGACTACAAGGCCTTCATGAACGATTTCATTCTTCGTGGAGACGCAGAAAAGGTTCCAATGGAAGACATCCAAAAAACTCCAGCGTGGTACATCCCGCATCATGGAGTCTATAATCCAAAGAAGCCGGGAAAAATACACATCGTCTTTGACTGTTCTGCCAAGTTCCAAGGAACCTCTCTGAATGATCATCTTTTAACCGGTCCAGATCTAACGAATGCCTTGGTGGGAGTTTTGTTTTGCTTCCGAAGAAGTGACATAGTGCGCATGTTTCACCAGTTCCATATGAAAACAGAAGACCAAGATTATCTTCGATTCCTTTGGTGGGAGAATGGGAATCTTGAAGTTCAACCTTCCACTTATCGAATGAAGGTCCATTTGTTTGGTGCAGCCTCATCACCTGGGTGTGCCAACTATGGACTCAAGCATATCGCCGCGGAAAGACGTGGACGCTTTAGTGATGACACCATCAAGTTCATACAGCGGAATTTTTACATCGATGATGGCCTGTTAAGCATGACATCTACAAGTCAAGCAATCCAGCTGGTGAAAGAAGCCAGAGAACTTTGCAGCACAGGCAACCTACGACTTCACAAGTTTGTTTCCAATAGCAGAGAAGTCCTTGACTCCATTCCCAAGAAGGAATGTGCTGAAGCTACTACAACCAAGGATATGAAATTAGGAGAATCTCAAATAGAAAGAGCTCTTGGGGTGCAGTGGTGCGTGGCTTCTGACGAGTTTCGGTTTAGAGTGGTTATCAGGGAGAAACCACTTAACCTTAGAGGATCATCGGGAAAGCAGATCCTGAGGCAACCGTGTTGGGACCATATTTTATCCGATGATTTGCAACCTCGGTGGGAACGTTGGTTCCAAGAATTCTTGGCCAATCTCTTCTGGAGTCGGTGGAAGAAAGAGTATCTCCTGAACCTTCAACCAAGACAGAAGTGGATCAAGGATCGCAGAGATGCAAAGGTTAACGATATCGTCCTTCCGTAACCTGTGGAAATTGGCAAGGGTCGTTGAAGTGTATCCAGGAAGAGATGGTAGAGTGAGAAAGGTGAAGTTGTGCATCAGCGATTCCAACCTGGATAAGAAGGGAAGGCGTGTTTCCAAACCAATTTATCTGGAAAGGCCTATCCATAAGACGGTGACATTACTAGAAGCTGAGTGAAGACCATTATCTTCATCTTCACTTTACAGTTGTAAATACATGCGAATTCATGACCAAGCTAGCACTGTAAAATAATCTGCTTGGTATAATTTCATTTCATGATTTAAAATCATAAATTTTGGTGAGAGTGTAACTGCCTACTTGAGCAGTTTATATTTTAATTGGTTTAACACTCTCCAGTGGGAATATGACTCGGAGGCCACTGAATTCACCCTTACCCACTTACCTCTGCTCATGCTTTACTTTGCACGGGACATCCGGTGATTGCATTCACTTGGCAGCATGTTGCCACTACAAATCATGCACACTCAGACTCTTAAGAGTTTGCACTTAAGCACACTAGGGGGGAGTGGCTGTGCACTTATACATACACACAGCTGGCAGCTATGCCTTGTCAGTCCTGATTGCTGCATTGATTCTTGGGAGTTGTAGTCATTTTCCCAGAAACCCACAAGTGAGGCAAGTGCACCTGCTGCCCCCTGTGGCGACACGGCTTGTGACACTATTGTGTATTTTGGGTGATATGAAAGAAACAGTATTACGACCCTTTTATGTTCGTGAACATTATAAATTGACAAGAAAGAATCCTTAAATCCTTATTGTAAATGCACAAGTTTTACTTACCTTCCCAGTTAATCTCATGATCAGAGTCAAGAGCTTCAGCTTCATCAGGTGTGTCCAGCTCATCCACATCAAAATCCAAGTCATCATCAGGTGTTTCAATTAGGTCGTCCTCACTCTTTTCCAGGGAGAGGCTAATTTGAGGAGCTAAGAGCTTTTTTCTTTGAGAAACAGACCTTAAGATTTCTTTCTGTGGTGGATTGGCTGGCAATGCTGGTTCAAAAAAAAGGATTCAAAATGGTTTGATAGTATAACTTTTCCTAGGTATTTTTTTTTACAGAATATTCATGAAAAAAAAAGCAGTACACTAACCAGACATGCTATTTGCATTATCTGCTCCAAGCTGCTCCATCTCTGCATCAAGATCATATAATTACAACCACATAAGCATAGCATGCTTGAAAACAACACTTACAAAATCTCTGCCATAAATCTTGGTTATGTTGTAATTAAGTCAAAAGTATGTGTGTCTTTTCTATGCATATCCACACCATTGCTTCGATTAACACAAATTTTGACATAATTCAGAGATCAAGATGACGACACGTGTTCAATGCAAGGCTCAGTGCATCTCCATATTTTTGTTTCTGTAGTATTTATTCTACTTATTTGAAAATGTTTTATTCCAAAATGTCAGACAAGCATCACACACTGACCTCACAGCTGACAGGCTTTGTTTGACATTGGCTCAAACAGCATAAATAGTTTTAGGGTAATTTGATTCCTCTGCAAATAATAAAGAACTCACTCTAACTCCTGAATCAGCTCACACAGGTGAGCTATATAACGAGAGGAAATTACTAGAGGAAATATCTGAGTGCAGCAATCAAGAGTTTTTATTGTCTCTTAGAAAGAGTGTGGTAGCTCAGTGGTTAGAGTGTTGGGCTATCAATCTGAATGTTGTAGGTCCAAATCCCACAAAGCCTACAAGGATATCCCCCTGGGACAGTGTGATTAGATATGTGAAACCACCAACAGGGACTGTTAAAGTGTCACCAGAAATCTCCTTTCTACAACTTCAGTTTCATAACACTGATTGGAGTATAGGAAAATTGGAGTATGCTCTATGGACTCTCACAAACACTTGAACATTGCCATTAAGAACAACAGGACCATGTGTCCAACTTAATTTTATTTTTTATTTTCTTTAAATGGGCACTTGCACATTGCACAATCTTTACATGGCTGTCCTACACTGTTGATGCTACCCGGCTGCTCAAACAGGATGAGTCCCCCATTGAGCCTTATTAGCCTTCCCAGGGTTTGTTCTTAAAAAGGGTTGTCTACTAATAGTTATATTAGTAAATATACTAATTATTATAAATATATTAATTATTATATTATATTAGTTATATATATATATATATATATATATATATATATATATATATATATATATATATATATAGTGAATTCACATGAATTCATCTGTTCATACTCAAATTATTTTACTTAAATCCCTGTGTGTTTTACTTACTGCATACACAATACCGAAGACATATGCATTCACATTTGCAATCATAGGCAAATTCACTGCCAGGCACGTTGAGCTACAAATTTAAATAACCAAAGCAGGTCATCGTTGAGTTCCTATACCTTTCTACTGAATCCTATCTTATTCTATCATAGCTTAACTCTGTAGGTATTTAACTATGCATTAGATACAGGGTACCTGTTCTTCACACTAGTTCTAGAAACTATATATGTGTGTGTGTGTGTGTGTGTGTGTGTGTGTGTGTGTGTGTGTGTGTGTTTGTATACGTTCAGTGTTGCTACTAGTTGTGCTAAATATGTTCTGTAACTTGTGCGAAACTTTTATCACTTATCATCTCTCTGTCTTTCTGTCACTTGTTCTGTATGTGCGCGCGTGTGTGTGTGTGTGTGTCTCTGTCTGTTTTTGTAATGTTTGATTTTTAGAGCTTAAGTTGCTTTGAGGCATTTACTATGATTAAAAACTAAATACACAAACATATCACTGCATTCATGGCATTTACTTTGGATTTTTCTCCAGCGGACAACACGGATAACACAATCTGTCTTTTTAATAAACAGAGTATATAAAACTATATACTTACCACTGAAAGACATTTCTTTTTCCCCCATTTGGCAGATCATGTGGCTCTGTATATGTCTTGCTCTGTGTTCAGACATGCAGGTGTTCAGTTTACACCCTGCAGTCAGCTGTGATCATGTGACACTCTCTCCTCTATTTCCTCAACTCAGCCAAGCAAAGGAATGACATGCCATGCATTGCATTGAACTATACCTAAAAAAGAAATCACCAATGACTCTAACTACTGCATGTGCAATGTACACAAAAGAAAATTGTGTGTATAACCATCCAATTCTGACACTGCTGCTCTGAATGTGCTGAGACAACATTCTACCCAACAGATGGGCAGAATGGAGGTTTGGTACCGGCGGATTCCGCCCACCCGTTAAAACGAATGTCTTAAGGAGGGAGGTGTGGAAGACCACACAGGGGGAAATCCACTGCCACATGCAACCAGGGCCAAGCTGGGATGGGCAACGGTACCAGTTTACCAACAGGTAGAGATTTAGGCATCTTTTACGCAGCGCAGATTGAGCACGATGTAACAAATTTGAGCATGTCTCCCACCAGTACTTCCTGCAAAGGATCTGGATGGTGCAAGTGACTCCTGGGTACCCAGGACACAGAGCACTGTGAGCCCAGGTGATGAGTCGACCATGGAAGGCAAGAGGGACATACAGTACTCCGTCAGGACAGTGGTTGGGACAGTGCGAGTTGCGTAACGCTCTACGAATCTCAACATCCAATTTCACAAAACGTGTGGGAGGTAGAATGGGGTGAAGATGGTTGGGGTCCAGTACATTTTCCTTATGCAGGTGGGACAGAGTTTCAGCATTGGAGCTACCCGGTCTGAATTAAATAAAATGACTGCAGAGCCAATTTAACCACTAAAAGCTTGCGGTCCCCGATGGAATAGTTGCGTTCTGCCGCTGACATCTTACTAGAAAAAAGAGCTACTGGTCGAAGCAGGGAACAGTGCGCTGGGACAGTACCACCCCGACTCTGTGTCATGAAGCATCCACCTCTACCACAAACGGTTAATCTGGGTCAGGAAGAGACAACACCGGAGCAGTAGCAAAGCTACTGTAATATTTTTATAATAATGTCCGGTCACAGGGTGAATAATAGGACAGTCAACTAGAACATGTCATAAATTCATACCTCTAAAGGGGGCAGAAAGCAGGACCAGATGAGATAGAAGTTAGAGATATTCTGGTAGACGCACACAGAAGAAGCAACGCCCTCCTGAAGCACTTATAGGGACGAAGAAGGGGAATTTGGGTAGAGCTCTCGGGGGATAGCAATGAGTTGCTATCATCCATATTTTTCATTGTTTGATATTTTACACTGTCTATTCAGTAAAATGCATTACATTCTATTAGAAAGAAACCGCTGACTTCTGACTGTTTTTGGCGCGAACCTTCCCAGTTTCCATCGACATGCCCAGGTGACAACCACAAAAAGGAGATTTTCTCCTGAAAGAATTTATCAGCCTTAACAAATTGTGCTCCAAGAACTGTTTCAATACCATGCGCACATATCGGCGGTGGGTCACGATCACGATAATAGATATTGTGGCGTGGACGAAGAACTCACGCGGAGTCAAGATGCCATTCTTAACTCACTGGGTTTATTAAGATGTATGTAACCACATAGAACTCCAGAACTTCAACAACGCAGACCCGCAAATCCCCTCCCTTATATACATGCGCCCCGCGGTGTATCCCGGGAAACCCATGGGGCAACTTCCCATTGGCAGGGCAACCAGGGCAACATGTGACGTGTGCACCAAAATGGCAAGTCCCATGCACACCCACGTGTGACCTAACACGCGGCCACACTTGGGTTGCTATACAGCCCCCCCCCCTTACCGTCAAACGTCCTGGTTGACATCAGTCCTACAGTCGGGCAGGTAATCGGCGTTCGCGTCGCGGGCGCCCCACACATGGTCCCGAACACACACCCACAACGTTGTTGGACCCCCCTCCCAATGCTTGGTTCGCTCCCAAAAACTTTGGGATGGTAGGGGGCCAATCTGTCCCTATGGACGACTAGGAGTGAATCAGGTGGAGGAGTGAATCCAGTGGACTCCTGCACCGCCGAGCAGGAGTCCTGCCACGCAGTCAGTGTGTCACGCAGTCAGTGTGTAGATGCGTACGTGCGCTGTCTAGCTCTGTTAAGCTTAACTACTAAATTAAGTGTTATTTAGTTATTTACTTACTTTTTTACTTTCTCTTGACTATTCAGCTACTTCATCGTTACTACATAGGATTTATTCCGCATTTTGTCCCTAACTACTTTCCAAACCGCGGTGTTGTTGCTAGCGTTTTTAGCCGCTGACGCTAGCACTTTCTGCTTACTATTGCGGTCGTTTGCTGCCAACACTGCTGCATTTATTACCCGCTTCTTTTATAAATAATAGCCTATATTTATAAAAGAGCCATCTCCTGATCTGTGTTGCCGGATTCAACTGTTCGGATTTTCAGATCGGATTTTATTGGTCTCGATGCTAATCTTCACACACCGCATTGTGAGAACCTCCAGGACTCAACCTCCATCCGACACTAATACAGCCAGATTTACTAGAGTTGGATCTCCACCAGCTGCTACCGCTGCTTTGTTTCATCATCAGCTGTAACAGCGGGAACTAACCTTACATCTCTACCCACCCGAAGCTAAGTTTATTTCTTCATTTATACATAAACTTTACAGTCGCACTTTCCCCTCTGGTTGCGTGCTCTCAGTGCAGTATGTATAGACAATCTTCGTCCATCATTACTGATAATTCAGCCTGTGAGAAGTGTAGCCTAGTCCTTAGTCTGACGGAAAACATTTCAGTGCTAGAAGAGCGCATTGGGGTTTTGGAACAGGGTCATGTTAGTAAAGATGTGTCAGGGACCAGTTTATCCAGCCCGAATGCCACAGGATTAGGTGCTAAATCTCCGGCTTTAGAGCCCTCACAGCAGGGCGAGTGGGTGACGTACACATAGAAGTGAGCATCACTCTTCTAGGATCCACGTGTCCAATCGGTTTTCCCCACTCAGTGACTCACCCACTGAGAGACCAGTTGCTAAAAGTGCTCTGGTTATTGGCGACTCCCAGCTCAGACACGTGCGAATAGCTACCCCCAGCCACCATAGTCCGGTGCATCCCGGGGGCCAGGGCTCCAGACATCAGGGCGAACCTCAAAGTGCTGGCTAATGCTCATTCTCTAGAATAATCATCCACATCGGCACTAATGACGTTCGTCTCAAGCAGTCAGAGATTTCTAAGGCTAATGTTAAAGAGGTGTGTGGAACCGCTGCAATGATGTCTGATGAAGTAGTTGTCTCTGGTCCCCTTTCAATTAGGCGTGGCGGCGAAACCTACAGCAGGTTATGGTCGCTGCATTGCTGGATCTCTAAGTGGTGCTCAGAAAACAATATTACCTTTATTGATAATTGGTCTACTTTTGAGGGAAGGCCTGGCCTTTTGAAATGGGACGGCATCCATCCTTCCCAGGAGGGTGCTGCGCTCATGTCACATAACATAGCCGATAGGGTTTTTTGTTCAGAAGGAATAAAAATTGACAATTCAGAGCCAAGGCCAGGCAGCAGACAGAATGGCCTAACCAACTGCCTGTGAACTGCCAGGAGTCGTCACCCACAATAACTAGGTCCCATACTATTAAGACAGTTAGCAAGTATCACATTGAGCAAAAAACAAAAAGAGTCCAAAAAGTGTGCCAAATAAATCTCATTAATATCAATACAATCTCAAGTAATGTAAGAAACACTTTTAAGTTAAAACTTGGGTTATTAAACATTAGGTCTCTTTCATCAAAATCAGCTCTAGTTCAAGAAATAATAACTTATTAAATGTCTTTTGTCTCACAGAGACATGGATTAGGGCCAATGAATACTTAGCATTAAATGATGCCTCTCCACCTGGTTATACTTATGCTCAAAAACCACGTCTTGGTGGACGAGGAGGTGGAGTGGCTATAATCTATAAAGAAAACATAAATGTAACACTTAATAATAAGTATGAGTCAAAATCCTTCAAAGCTCTTGTACTCAACATAAGCAGCTCAGCTGCATTGAAGAATAAATACAATCTAACCAACTTATTACCATATACTGCCCTCCTGGCCCATATACAGAGTTTATTAAAGAATTTGGTGAATTTCTCTCTAACATAGTAATCTCATCAGACAAGGCCTTAATAGTCGGTGACTTCAATGTTCACTTTGAAAACCCACTAGAGATTTAAATTAGCCTTTGACTCCATCCTCGATTCCATGGGCATTACTCAAAGTGTGGTTGGTGAGACACATTGCTGTAAACATACCTTAGACTTAGACTTCGTTTTATCACATGGTATTAACATTAATAATTTAACTATTGTTCCAATAAGTGAGGTCATCTCTGATCACTATTTGATAACCTACGATTTAGAAATTGATGTCATTAAACTGCGATATGATATGAAGTGTACAATCATTCCCTCTACTGCTGCGGCATTCCTACAACATTTACCTTAATTACACATTAAACTAGCATCAGGACCCGATGAACTTGAAAACACAGCGGAATACCTTAAACATGTGTGTTCTACAACCTTAGTGTCGCTCCACTTAAACTAAAAAGGATTAAAGATAAAAGACTCGTTCCATGGTTTAATGATCAAACACGCGCCCTACAAACCACTAGAACCATAGAGCATAAATGGAGACAAACTAAATTAGAGGTATTTAGGGTAGCATGGAAAGACAGTATGACTCAGTACAAACATGCACTCAATGCAGCGAAGACTAAATATTATTCTGAATTAATAGAGAACAACAAAAACAACCAAAGATTCCTCTTTACCATTGCCAAATTAACTCAAAGTGCTACTGAGTCAGATTCACAGATTCACTCACAGTTCAGCAGCAATGATTTCATGAATTTCTTTAGTGATAAAATTGAAAAAATAAGACTTAAATCATCTAATGCATCGTGTAGCGTAATCAATAATCAACCCTCAACGATTTCTGAAAAATCTAGTGGTAGAGAAAATAATATAGTAAGAGTTAAATACCTTTAACCCCATATCTAAAAAAAGAGCTTGTCTCATTAATTACACAATCAACAACATCCTGTCTGTTAGACCCAATACCTACAAACCTGCTTAAAACCCTCCTACCAAATATTACAGAGCCTTTTATAAACATTATAAATTCATCACTTAAAATAGGCTATGTCCCCAAAAATCTAAAGTGTGCAGTCATTAAACCATTACTTAAAAAACCTAATTTAGATCCTCTAATACTGTCCAACTATAGACCAATATCAAACTTTCCTTTTGTCTCTAAAATCCTAGAAAAAATTGTGTTCAACCAGCTGAATCGACATCTTCTAGCTAATAACATTCATGAAGTTTTTCAGTCAGGTTTTAGGTCTCATCATAGCACTGAGACAGCTTTAATTAACCGGGAAAAGGCCCAGCACATCGACAGCCACTTTCCATCGCCGCCCCAGATTGCATCGGCTGTAGTGTCGCTTGTGAAGAACCCGCGGGGCCTTTCTTCATCGTATAGGTGTCACAGCAGTGGACAAACAACTCCACGTCTGTCCACGACAGCCAGGCCAGTAAAATTGTTGTCGCAGGCGTCTCAGCTTCTTGGACATGCCAAAGTGACCGGAGCCCGCTACACCACTGCCCAACGACTTCCGCAGCCTTTACCTCAATGCGCTGGCAGTACCGACAATTTGCGGCACTACACGGTCGGCATGACAAGGTATCAGCATTCCTATGTTGTTGCCCCGCCCGGTGCTCGATTTCAAACTGGTACTCCTGTAACTTAGTGATCCACCTTGCCAACTGACCCTCCGGTTCCTTAAACTGCATCAGCCAGGTCAGTGATGCATGGTCAGTTCGCAGTGTAAACCCAGCACCGTATAAGTACGTCCAGAACTGCCCCATCCTGTTCGGCCCCATCCTGTACCTGGGACAGAACCGCCCCAACCCGTGATTGCTCGCATCAGTGTAAATGATGAACCTTTCCCCAAACCTTAGGTAAGCCAACACCGGGGTGCTGGACAGTTTTTCCCGCAACAACACGAACGCCCAATCTGCTTCATAAGACCACGTGAACTTAACACCCCGTTTGGTCATGCGGTGTAATGGGGCAGCAATGTCCGGGAAACCTCGCACAAACCGGCAGTAATACGATGCTAGACCCAGGAAGCTCCATAGCGCCTTTAAATTCCGTGGTTTCGGCCAGCCCCACACAGCATCTGTCTTTCTCGGCTCTGTCTTGACGCCCGCCCCGCTAACAATGTGACCCAAAAAGTTCACCCGCCGCTGTAAAAACGAGCACTTCACAGGGCTCAGTTTAAGATTTGCCTCCCTCACCGCATTAAGTACCATCTCCAAGTTGGAGAGTGCCACATCGAATTTACTAGCATGGACCAGGATGTCATCCACAAACTTGTCTTTTGGAACATGTTCTAGCACGCAGTCCATGAGTCTCTCGAAAGTTGTGGGCACATTACACAGTCTGAACGGTAGCACTTTAAACTGCCACAGCTCATTCCCTCATGAAAATGCAGTTTTTTCTCTAGCTGAAACAGAGAGGGGTACCTGCCAATATCCACTGCGTTGATCCAGTGCTGAACGGTGGGGTCACAGACGGATCAGCGCAGCATCTCCCGTGTTGACTTCGTGCAGCGCCATGCTGGTTCTGGTACATTCCTGCTCACGTCATCAGCAAAGCAAAGCAATAGGTCCCACACCCGCTGCCGCTGCATCTCGTCTAGATCGGTGCTGCTGCGTGTCAACAAATCCTGCTACGGGACTGGGTCTTTCGTCGCGCGATGTCGCTGTGTCGACGCCCCTTTGTGGGTGGTCATGTCACTTCCAGCTGCTTCTCCACCGCAGAACTTTAGCGCTTAAAGTCCACCGTTGTGCCCACCTTTTCCAGGAAGTCCAAAACCAGGATACAATCATCACGAATGGGACCCATCCAAACGGGATGTGGGGTCGCACTGCTACCACAATCGAGTAATAACCTTCAGCATCCCATCAGGCTGATGCGGTCACCCGTGACTGTGTAGAGTTCGGGTTCGCCCCGGGTTTCGACCTCTTCACCAGCCACCACGTCTGTTACCACACCAGGGCGGATCAACGTCACTGAAGAACCCGTATCGATCAGCGCTTTCACTATCGTGCCGTTTACACTGCATAAGATGTAAGGCCCCCCCGCCCCACCAATGAGCCGGAGAAAGGCACGGAGGGATTCGCGACACGCGGCGGAGCTGCCACATCCCTCACTGTGTAGCTCCCGCTCTGTTTCCCACCGGCGCAGCCAAGGTACACTGGCCAGCTCTGTGCCAGACCTCCCCGCACTCCCAGCAGGTGAGCCATCATCTCACTGGTTTGTCCTTTATTGCGGTCGCGATCCAGGCGATTGGATCCCACTTCTGACACCAAATGTGGCGTGGACGAAAAACTCACACGGAGTAGATAAGCCATTCTTAACTAACTGGGTTTATTAACATGTACGTAACCACATAGAACTCCAGATCTCCAACAATGCAGACCCGCGAATCCCCTCCCTTATATACATGCGCCCCGCAGTGCATACCGGGAAACCCACTGGGCAACTTCCCATTGGCAGGGCAACCTGCCAAGCCGTGATGTGTGCGCCAAAATGGTGAGTCCCATGCGCACCCACATGTGACCTAACACGCGGCCACACTTGGGTCGCTACAATATCGTCAGTATAGGCCAGGGTGAATTCCTCTAAAAAATTTTAAATTGGAGGGCCAGATGATACCGAGTTCCAGGGCTTCGGGGATGTACTTACGCATGGCCCTCTTTTACATCACAAAGAGGGGATAGGGGCTGATAGGGGGTGATTCTCGGATTGAGGCCGAGTTGCACGATCTCCCCTCTGGGGTTTTGCATCACCATGCATGCAAGCGATGTAAATTGGAAATTGTATTTGCAATTGTATATGATTGTGAAGTGTCCTTGGGTTCATGAAAGGCGTTATATAAATTGAACTAATTATTATTATTATTATGGTAACCCAGTAGATGGTCGGCGCTACTGCAATATAGACATAATCCTGCCCAGAGATGGCAAGTCTGCTCCGAGGGTGACAACCGAAGGGAATCCAGCTGCATGGGAGACACCTTGGTAGTGATGAGCACTTCAAGGGACATCTGTGTGTCATGGCAGGCCAGGTTCTTGCAGATCTCAGACCGTAACCCTGCACAGAAAGTGGTGATGTTTGCCAGTTCATTCCAACCACTCCGGGTGGCCAGTGTCTGAAATTCCAGAGCTCCTGATAGCATTCTTTCAGCCACTGACCAAGTCAACAGAATGGCCTCCGGTGTTCCCGCTTTGGGCGGTGTGGCGTTGGATTCTGTCATGGTGTGTGACACTCCGAGAACCTTTTGCAAACAAAATTAGCTTATTGTACTTTCATTTAGAGACAAACAAGGAGAAATGAAATCCAAAGTGCTGGGACGAAAACAACAGAGGAAGGCCTAGGATCTTTGACAAGACGAGGCGCCGAACCATCGAAAAATAGCAGGTGAGTAGCCGAGATGGCTGATGGGGCAAGGTGTGCTGGAGAGGGAGAGTTAGAGCTGGAAGATAACGGATTTTAGCACAAAAACAGGCTGTGCGACAGAGAACAACCAATGCAAAACAATTCACTGCAACAAGCACAACCCAAGCGTCCTTTAAATAGAGGCGTCAATTAGAAAGCAGGTGAATTGCTACACCTCCCAACAGGAGAAGGGTGTGGCGAATGAAGGGTGTGGTAGGTGAATGGGAAGACGCAGGTCTTACAGGTCATCTGTTTTTTTCATATGTTGGACATCGCTTTTTTAGGTAATTGTCAAGCGCTTGCTCTGGGCTAAAGGAGCCAGTTCAGTTAGTCGTCAAAGCATTTTACAGCAAGTTGTACCGTGTATAACTATGCATGTGACAAATAAACTTTAATTTTATTTGATTCATTAGTTTTTGGGGCATGTTTAAGTAAATGCTAGTTGTAGAGCCACACACACTAAAGGTGCATCTGCAATTTTTTAAAATTAAAATAATATAAATAATAATGTACAAATTTTTTTTTTTACATTTTAATATAGTCTGTGCACATAATAAATTCAAGTTTATGTTTGTTTATTTATATAATACTTTTTACAATGCTACGTTGACTCAAATCACCTTTACAGTGTTTTAAGCCTGAACTCTCAAAAAACAATCTTTGAAAGTGGCAGAAAAAAAAATTTATTGTTGGATTTTAAGTAAGAAACCTTGGGAGGATGGAAGCTCAGTGGGGGACTCATCCTTAAGATGCCGGGTAGCATCAGCAGTGTGGAACACCCATGTACTGGTTGAATAAATGATCAAAAGTCCATTTTCCCAATTCTAAAAACAATTCAGTGTTCCTAAGGTGAGGAGCCTTGTGGGACAACCTTCCTCCATCAATAGTAATTTTTATTAATTCTAGGAGAGAAAAGTAAACCAGCTCCTTGTTAGGTTAAATAATTGAATGAGTTACTCAGATGCTGTGTTACATTGATTAGAACACTAAAATGTTCTAATCAATGTGAAACTTAACTGGTCGCCAGTGCAGGTTTAATAAAAGCCGATATGATCAAACTTTCTGGTTATCTTAAAAACTCTAGCTGCAGCATTTTGAACAAGTTGTAGTTTATGTAATGAGTCATCAAGGTTGAACACAGTTTAATAAACCGATCCACAGAAGATGCCATTTCCTCTGTGGTCCAATCTATCGCTGGGCACACACTCACTCACACAAACACACTCTATATGGGGCAATTTGGAGAACTCAATTGACTTGATCCATGTTTTTGGACTGTGGGAGGAAACCGGAGAACCCGGAGGAAACCCACGCGAACACGGGGAGAACATGGAAACTCCACCCAGATGGGGATTCGAACCGGGAATCCCTAGTGCTGGGAGGCGAACATGCTAACCACTAAGCCACCGTGCCGCCCTATATTTATATTTTATATTCTAAATTTATATCCATTGTATACTACTTTTTATATATAGTGTATATATATTCTTAAATTTATTGTATATACTGTATACACATATATTTATATATTATATTTATAGTTAAAATATTCTATATTATATTTATATTTGTAGTTGTATATTATATATATTATATATATTCATTTACATTTAGTCGTTTAGCAGACGCTTTTATCCAAAGAGACTTACAAATGAGAACATTACAAGTCAGAAGTTATGCAGAAAACCAACTATACTGTAAATTCATCAAACCTGATTGTTATTTGATGCTCCCCCCTCCCCCCCTTTTTTTTTTACAATAGGTATTTGTTAAAGAGATGCATCTTCAGTAGTTTCTTAAAACGTTCCACCATTTTGCAGTGGTGAACGCCACGGAGTGAGAATTAGCTCCTCAGTGTGGTGGAATCATCACTGGAGCGAAGTGAACGATTCATATTCATAGTTGTATATTATTATTATATCTATATACTGTATTTTTATATTTTAAAAAAATTATTCTCATTTTCTTCTTTAAAATTTAAATTATAACTTTAAAATAACAGGGTAATGGGGTCCGTGACCCAAAATTTTGTTCTTATCTCATGTACCACATGTGAATCTTGAATAAACTTTGTTTATCTTTTACTTGTATCCAACAATAAAATTTTATAACATAGGTACCTCGTTGTAGCAGGAGCGCTGTCGGGCTTGTAGAAAAGACGCAGCCATCGGTAATGATTATAGTTAAATAATTCGCCTCATGTGGCTCTGCCTAATGAATGTGTGCGCTCTTTAAAACTGGAAACAAAACATGTTTGCATTGCATTATGTAAACGCAGTACTGTGAAGCCGATATTTCTTGGATGTAGGCAATAAATTCTGTTCTGTTGGTGAAAAATCCTGTCTCCGGTCCTCATTTCTTGCACCTGTTACACTCAGTATTGTCATAACTTAGCAGCAGGGATTTATTTGACCTCTACTCTTTGATTTCCTTAATGCAGTGCTCAAATTTACTGAATATGATAGGATCAAATAGGATTTAAACCACTGGTTTTAGTATAGATCCTGTAATGCTCACAGTGTTTTCTATTACAAGTCTATCCATCTATACTGAACAAAAGTACTTTCCATTTTGGTGTTTGTGAGCAGCATTTCGTCCATGTAGATTTACATCTGAACCAAATTTACCAATTTACATTTGCACTGAAAGCTTTTTTCCAAAAGAATGAGGATGTGCAGCGATGTGTTTAATCATATGCACACACATAGGCACAATAAACATACTAGTTTTTGTTATTAGTATTCCGTTGATTTGCGGGATATGTGGGCGTGTCCTGAAAACCAGCGTATCCCAACTTGCTCCGGTATTCACAAGGTTTTTATTCTCTTTCTGTCACTGGGTGTCGTACTTCCATCCATCCATCCATTATCTTCCGCTTTATCCTCTATTAGGGTCGCGGGGGGGTTCCCCATGCCCATCCAGGGGAGAACGTTTTGGGCGCTGGGCAGATAGACCCAGGACAGGGCGCCAATCCATCGCTGGGCACTCACTCACATAGGCACACTCTATATGAGGCAATTTGAAGAATTCAATTGACTTGATCCATGTTTTTGGACTGTGGGAAGAAACCGGAGAACCCAGAGGAAACCCACGTGGACACGAGGAGAACATGGAAACTCCACCCAGATTGTGATTCGAACCGGGAATCCCCAGCGCTGAGAGGCGAACGTGCTAAACACTAAGCTACCGTGCCGCTGGGTGTCGTACTATCATGTTTTAAACAGTCCGTCATTGTTCCAATTCCGAAGACACCTCAGCCAGCCTGCCTGAATGATTACCGCCCTGTAGCCCTAACTTATGTAACACATCACGTGATGCCGTACATACAGCCACTCTCTGAAGTGACTGTGGGTGGATTTCGGCCCAGAGCCGATGTCGTCAGACGGTACCCAGCCTTCTCAGGGTGTTTCGACCCTTAACCGCTACACCCTCCAGCTGGTGGGTCAGCAGTGGTGGCCAGGTCACTGCCCATCAGCTCCAGGCCTCCAACCCCCCTCCTCCCTCTTAAACCACAACCAGCATGAGGCTCTCTCTGCTGCCTCCCCAATCCTGCGCACAGCTGTCTTCCTCTCTTTACCAGATATGCCAAGTGTAGTAAACACTTGCCACATTGACTGTGCCGGGAACCCTCTGCACCCGACCTCCACTGGAAAGAGCCATGCTTGCCAGCCTCTCTCTTTACATTCCATGATGAGGTCCTGGTATTTTAGACTCTTCTTCTCATGGGCCTCCTCACAGCCTTCCTCCCAAGGCACTGTCAGCTCCACCAAGATGATTTTCTTAGCCTGCTCTGACCAGATGACAATATCAGGCCTCAAGGTGGTCTGAACGATGGGGGGGAAAGTGAGTTTCTTCCCCAGGTCAACTGACATCTCCCACCCTTGCGCCCCCTGGAGGATGTTATTCCTGGCCCTTTTCACAGTTGATACCTGCTCTCCTGCCCTAACAAATTGCAGTAATGGTACTTGTGGCTTGGCTAGTTGTGGTCTTCTCCTGGCCTGCTCGAAAATGTCCGCCATCACTCGAAGCACCTGATCATGCCGCCACCTGTACCTCCCCTGAGCCAGAGCGATTTGGCACCCTGCTAAAATATGGGCCAGTGTTCCCCTCTTCCCACACAACTTGCAAAGCGGGTCCTCCCTCAGGCCCCACCTGGCCAGATTCGCTGGTGATGGGAGTGTATCATACACGGATCTCAAGAGGAAGCTCACACGGAAAGGTTCCAGCCTCCAGAGCTCAGTCCATGTGACCCTCCTGTGTGGGAGGTCCCATCTAGTCCATGTTCCCTGGGTTACTAATCCAACTGCCTTCGTCCTCCGTGTCTCTTCCTCTTGGTAACGAACTTCCGCTTGCACCATCTCCCGCCTCTGCTGAACACTTGCCTTCCTCCACTGGGTGAAGTGAGATGTTCCCAGTCCTTGCCGGCCAGTGCAGATATTGCCAATGACGTCTCTCAACTCCAAGGAGCTTTCAGCTTGCCTGACTGCAATGTCTGCTGCCCACTTTCGGCCTGTTCGTGTTATGACCCCTGCATTCCTTACTTGCTCATCTTCTGAGTCTCTGAGCATCATTGCCACCCTGCACTTAGCCACCTTGAACTCTTCTACCACAGAGGAAAATGGAAGTTGGAGCTGGCCTGATCGAATATAGAGCCCAACTGCTGTAAAACTGGGAGGGATACCCAGCCACCGCCTTAGATGTTTATTCACTTTTCTCTCCACTCCCTCCACTGCAGTCATTGGGATCTGATAGACTGTCAACAGCCACATCAGCCTTGGTAGAAGCCCATGCTGGTATATCCAGCACTTGAACTTGCCGGGTAGGCCTGATTTGTCAACCCTCCTTAGCCACTCATCTGCCTGATTTACAGTGTCAGAGATGTTATTTCTATCACTGAGGGTGTCGTCGTACCACTTTCCCAGGCATTTAATGGGGTTCTCCCTAATTGTGGGGATCCGCTCGCCTTGGACATACAGTTCGAAAGCCTCTGTCAGTTTCCCCCGCCTTATCACCATGCTCCGTGACTTCCTAGGCTTAAATGCCATTCTCGCCCATGATGCTAACGCCCCAAGAGTCTTCAGGACCCACCTTGCCTGCACATGTGTTGTGGTTGTTATAGTGAGGTCATCCATGAATCCTCTCAGTGGGGGTTGTCTGCTCCCTGCTGCCGTAACTGGTCCCTTGGCCTCTGCTGCTGCTGCTGTAATCAGGAGATTCATCCCCATGATAAGCAAAATAGGAGATACTGTGCATCCTGTTACAATGCCCTTCTCCAGTGGCTGCCATGTGGTGGTAAACTTGGCAGTTCGAAACCGCAGCTTGAGCCCCCAAGTAGCTGTTGATATCTGTGCATCAGGGATGTGGTACTGCTCTGTTACAATGCCCTTCTCCAAGTAAACATCATAACCTGGTTCGGGAACAGCACCCATCTGGACAGACGGTCACTACAGATGGTAGTACGTTCGGCCAAATGCACCATCCGAGTAAAACATCCAGACCTCCTGACCATCTACAAGAAGTGGTGCTGGTCCAAATCCAAAAAGATTGTGGAAGAGTTGAGTCATCCTGACAACAAGCTCTTCATTCTATTGCCATCAGGACGCTGTTTTCGAGTCATGAAGGCAAACACAGAGAGGATGAAGAGTTTCTTCCCAATGGCGATTAGGACCATAAACCAGGACTTCAACACTCAAACAACTTTTAACCCTTTACAATTTTTAGATTATATTCGTTACAGTGTTCAGAAAATGTGGGTATGTTGCAACTAGGGATAGGCGAGGATTGCAAAATAGACAGATGCTTAAGGTCAGGTTGCCAGCCAGGTTGCCAGCCTGACCTGACCCAAATGTATGACCTGGTACATAAAGCTCACAGGCACCAAATTGTCAACAACCCCACCTAAGAGAAAGAAACAGTATGTTCACATCCTCCCCCCCCCCCCCCCCAGATGCCCTTGACCTGGTTCCTCTAGGAAAAAACAGAACTAGGAGTGGCTTTTTAGGATAAATAGAGGCAGCAACTGGACTTCAGGGCTCTGTCTTGGAGAGGCCTAATGCTGCCAAGGTCAGAGTCGATTGCGATCTTGGGCTTGTATTGGAAGAACACACTGCTTTAACTTGGTTTGTCTTAAATAAACCGCTTGAGTACCGATTTGAGTATCAACCAAAGTGTCTGCATCGTGGACTCCTTCAGAAAAGGTTGATCATGGAAATTTAGGAAGATTTCCTAACAATTGTAAATACATATTTTACTTTATTTTACTTATCCTTTTGTGGAGATGTCAGAAAAGTATTTCACTGCTGGCTGTACTGTGTGACTACGCATGTGACTAATAAACCTGATTTGATTTGTTATTAGTATTCCGTTGATTTGTCAGAGCTAACATATTTTTGTTGGTATTTCTCTTTTTTTATTATTATTATTGTTTAATGAACTTTTTCCAATGTGTCTTCTTCTTCAGTTTTTACTTAGAAACACCAAACTAACAGTCAGCTAAAAGCACTTTATTATTATAGTGCCCCCCCCCCACACTTCGGACAAGGAGGGAGGGGCTCATTATGCAGTTACCCAGCAGCACTTGCAGCATTGCAGTGTTACTGTGTTTGGTAAACCTGGTATGTGCTTTTATTAATCTTTTTTGTTGTTATAACACTTGCATGTTGATCTTATCTTATGTAATGATCTTATTTTGTGATCATTACATGTGTTGTGTGTTTGGTCACCATATCCACATAGAACTGTTGCTGACACACATGCTACGGCAGGGGTGCTCAATACGTCGATCGCAAAAGGGTGTCAGGTTGATCGCGATGGAGGTTTGAGAAAAAAAAGAGTTTATCAGGTATCAGCGCTTTTTTTACAGCACAGTATCGGAAGCGCTTATACACACACTCACACACAATGTGATTCATTCTGAATTGCGATCTCTCTCTGAATCTCGCAAGCGAGCGGTCTGCCCCCCTCCCCGTCTCTCTCGCTGTTCCCAAAACCGGCATGTGGCCACACCTCCATGCTTAAATCCGAAGCACTGCCTCGAGAATCATCTACATTAAAGAGTTTCTGTTTGTGTTTTCACACTTTATTTGACTGACAAGACGAGTGAAGGACGAGTGAAGCTCAAAAAGAACTAAAATGTTCCACTTTCATTTAGAGTGGGGGGGTGAATATTTTTTTTAAATGTCAAACTAAAAATGCATTTGCTTTTATTAATGTTAATTTTCTGTTTGGGGGCAGCACAGTGGCTTAGTGGTTAGCACATTTGCCTCTTAGCACTAGGGATTCCCGGTTCCAATCCCAATATGGGTGGAGTTTCCATGTTCTCCCCGTGTCACACGTGGCTTTCCTTCGGGTTCCCCGGTTTCTTCCCACAGTCCAAAAACATGGATCAAGGTCAATTGAATTCTCCAAATTGCCCCATATAGAGTGTGTCTGAGTGAGTGAGTGTGTGCCCAGTGATAGATTGGCGCCCTGTCCTGGGTGTATCTGCCCAGCGTCTGAAGTGTTCTCCCATGGATGGGCATAAGGAACCCCCCCCATCCCCCCGTGACCCTAATATAGGATAAAGCGGAAGATAATGGATGGATGTTCTGTTTGGGGAAATGTGGGTTACAGTGATTGTTTTACATTTGTGCTGCATAATGTGTGTTTGGGTGTAACTAAAATCAGGTAAAATCTCGCTGATGCCACATTATCATTGTTGCAGCATTTACAGAACATATAGAGAATTAAAATTTCTCCATTGACATGCAAGACAAAAAAGTGATGTATTAATATCAACCTGATAAGGGTTTAACCTCTCCATATACAAACATTATTGCAAATGGTATTACATTAATAAAAATCAAATAGTTAAGTCTGCTGCTGCAGCCAAGCTGATCATGTGAGCCTTGATTTATCTCACCTCATAGCAATTACCTGACTAATTATGCAGATTTATATAGTCCATAGTCCTCTGCTTGCAAAACTAAATAATTAGTTTTGCAAGCATTGCTGCTGACTGCTGCATTCCAAGGTCCCTATTTGCATTTGTCTCCTTGAACTTACCTTTATGCTCATCTGTGTCTCCTAGCAGCCATAAATCCAGTAACCATCTGTTCCATTGCTTTAATGACTTATTATGCTTTGAACACAGCATTGTTTATTTTGTATTATTGTGTGCTCGACCTTTGGTTCCTATTCAAAACAGAATTCTCTGTCCCTATGTGGGATCGTGTAACACACCACGTGAGAATCTCAGCGTACTTGAAGCTTACATGTTAAATCAGAATGAACAACAGCTAAAATCTTATTAGCACCCAGGGGCAAATAAGTATGCTTGAGGTCATTAAAAATCTTGAGTCACTGGGGTCAACTCCATATATTTCCGTTAACATATGAGAGGACAATAGCCCAAAATACAGTACTAGAAAATAAGCGGGCAAAATTTTAAACCTCATGGGGAAATCAGTGGACAACTGGATGACAACAATTCACTTGCCATCATTGGTCAGTTTAAAATACAGGGTCAATTTTCCTTAAAACCTTTTTACCCTTAGGGGCAAATAGTACTCAATAGACTGGTGGCTATTTATCCAGAGCCCATTAATACCAGGGGGCCATTGAGGCTGAATGCCTGATGGTCATAGTAATTTTAGCTATTGCAGGGGTGCCCAATACGTCAATCGCGAGGTTTAAAAAAAAAAAGGTGCTCATCACGTATCAGCGCTTTTGACAGCACAGTATCGGAAGCACTTGTACACATGCGCACACATTCACACACAATGTAATTCATTCTGAATCACGATTTCTATCCCTGTGCAAGCGAGCAGTCTGCACCCCCCCTCCCTTCTCTCGCTGTTCCCAAAACCGGCAAAGATTCACAGATTCACTCACAGTTCAGCAGCAATGATTTCATGAATTTCTTTAGTGATAAAATTTTAAACATAAGACTTAAATCATCTAATGCATCGTGTAGCGTAATCAATAATCAACACTCACCGATTTCTAAAAAATCAAATGTTAGAGACAATAATATAATACAAGAGTTAAATACCTTTAACCCGATATCTAAAAAAGAGCTTGTATCATTAATTACACAATCAAAGACATCATCCTGTCTGTTAGACCTACAAACCTGCTTAAAGACCTCCTACCAAATATTACAGAGCCTTTTATAAACATTATAAATTCATCACTTTATGAGAGCATGTTCGCCTCTCAGCACTAGGGATTCCCGGTTCGAATCCCCATCTGGGTGGGGTTTCCATGTTCTCCCCATGTCCGTGTGGGTTTCCTCCGGGTTCTCCGGTTTCCTCCCACAGTCCAAAAACATGGATCAAGTCAATTGAGTTCTCCAAATTGCCCCATATAGAGTGTGTGTGAGTGAGTGTGTGCCCAGCGATAGATTGGCGCCCTGTCCTGGGTGTATCTGCCCAGCGCCCAGTTCATCTGTAAATGATCTCGGTGTCATTTTTGATTCAGATCAATCAATAATGTAAAGACTCTCCTTTACAAAGCACATTACCAATATTACTAGAATTGCATTTTTTCACTTTTGTAACAGTTCGAAGCTACGAAATATCCTCTCCCTCCAAGATGCAGAAAAACAAATTCATGCTTTTATTACCTCAAGATTAGATTATTGTAATCACTTCTGACAGGATGTTCTAATAAATCATTACATAAATTACGTCTTGTGAAAAATGCTGCAGCTAGAGTTTTAACTAAAAACTCTTTGTTACCAGTTAAGTTTCGTATTGAGTACAAAATTGTATTGATAACATATAAAATTCTACATAATCAGGCTCCACAGTATCTGAGTGAGGTGATTCAATTGTATATTTAATTGTATGATTCAAGGTGCTGGTTTACTCTTAGCTCTTAGGATAAATAAAATTACTGCTGGTGGAAGAGCGTTCTCCCACAAGGCTCCTCAACTTTGGAATAGCCTTCCAGTTACTGTTTGTGATTCTGAATCATTATTAATCATTAAAATGAAATTAAAAACACATTTATTTAATATTGCGTTTAATTAATTCCCTGTAGATAAAGATGTAGATCTCAGGCATGGCTGTGTTGGGGTGGTAATCTGCGATCAATGTGTGCTGGCGTTTCACCTCTTCACCCACCTCATCATTAATGATGGGATGTGGCGCTGAAATGATGCTGTTCTGGGGTGCCATCTCAACTATGTAGAGTCTGCAGTATCTGCCTCTTTTAGTTATGCTGCTCTAGTCAGAGATGCCGGAGTCACATGCTGCACTGTGTCAATCATTCACTTAAATGCTGTGCTTTATTATTAGCTCTAACTGCCTTCCTTGTCTGTTTCTTTTGAGGTGTGACTTTTTCCTGGAGGTGTGGTCAGACCTCTATCCATGGCTCTGCCGAAGCACTGCAGCTATGACGATTACTGATTGGAACCTGGATATTAATTGGACTGGTGGTCCTGCAGGACCCCCTTAATGGACTTACATATAGTTTTCCAGTTGTTAGAGTTTTTACATTTGTTAAATATAGTCACCCGATCTCGAAACTATCTGTACATGGCCATTCTACACTGTTGTTGCTGCCTGGCAACTCAAGAAGGATGAGTCCCCCACTGAGTCTTGGTCCTCCAAGGGTTTTTTTTCCTTAAAATAACAACATAACAGGAAGTTTTTTCTTGCCACTGTCGCTTCGGCTTGCTCTTTGGGGGTTTAAAGGCTTTTCATTCTGTAAAGCTGCTTTGTCAAGACGTACTCTTGTAAAAAGTGCTATATAAATAAATAACTTCAACTTGAACTTCAACCTCTAGATTTCCTCAGGCAGCAGTTTGTGTATAAATCCCGAAAGTTTGGAAGCTGAACCCCAGTGATGTACTGCACTGTTCGCATTACCCTCTGTAGGGTTTTCCGCTCGATAAATTGCCCAGCATAACCACCTGCCTCCAGTTTGTCAGGAAGTTCAGAATCCAGCCGCACAGTAAACTGTTCATACTCAGATCCTGGAGCTTGACCTGAGGCCTAGAGGGAATGATGGTTTTGAATGCTGAACTGTAGTCCACAAACAGCATTTTCACATATGTGTTCCTCTTGTCTAGATAGGAGAGGGCAGTGTGCAGGGTCAGGGCGATTGCATCATCAGTGGATCTGTTCTGCCTGTATGCAAACTGTAGCGGGTCCAAGGTAACAGGTAATGAGGAACAGATGATATCCTTAACCAGTCTCTCAAAGCATTTGCTTGTGATCGAGGTTAGGGCAACAGGTCTCCAGTCATTCAGACAGGTAGTGCTGGCTGTCTTTGGAACTGGAACAATGATGGCCTGTTTGAAGCATGCAAACACAACTGAGAGAGAGAATGAGGTGTTATAATGTCTGCATAAACACCTGCTAATTCCTTATAGCAGACTTTAAGCACTCTCCCGGGTATGCCTTCTGGACCAGCTGACTTGCATGGATTGGAAGGCTCTATGCACATCAGCTACGGAGCTGGAAGGTGGATTGGAATCAGTGGTGGCATTAGCCTGGGGCACAGCGTGATCTGCCTCGAACCGAGCGTAGAAGTAGTTCAGCTCGTCTGGTAGCACTGCGCTGGTGCCTGACAGAGTGTGAGGGCATCTTTTATAAGTGGTGATTGCGTTCAGCCCCTGCCACAATCTCCGGGTGTTGGTTGTGTTGAACTGTGCCTCCACTTTCTCTCTGTGCCCACGTTTAGCCACTTTTATGGTCCTACGGAGAGTGTAGCTGGCTTTCTTATACTCCTCTTGTGTGCACTGAGAGTATAGAGGACATCATGGGTCAGCCAGGGCTGCTGATTGGGGTAGATGCACACTGATCTGAAGGGCACTACATCATCTACGCACTTGCGTATGAAAGCGGTGACTGTGTCCGCGTATTCGTCAATACTGTTTGACGAATCGTGGAACATCTCCCAGGCCACGTGATCAAAACAGTTCTGAAGCATAGCGTCTGATTGGTCAGACCAGCAGCATACCTTCCTGATTGTAGGCGGCTCCCGTTTCAGCCTCTGCCTATAGGTGGGCATACGCAGGGTGGAGGAGTGATCTGATTTGATCAGGGGTCAGAGGAGGGCTTTGTATGCATGCCTGAAGTTTTTGTAGCAATGATCCATTGTCTGAGATTGTCATGTGAAGAATGTGATATGCTGAAATAGTGCTGGAAAAAAAGATCAGAAATTTGTCCAATTAACACTGGTTTCCCTGGAACCACGAAAATTTTCGTCGTGCGTGTGTGCGCGCAAATCCCCCGCTCCCCTGCAGTGCGCCACTTAGTGTCCATTGTTACACAAATGAGCCGGAACGCCGCTAGAGAAATTCCCAACCCCCTTTATCTAAAGTTTTTGTAACTTACAAACGCATGCTGTATTCTTCAGACAGAGTAAAAGCATTTACTTTTAGAATGAATTTTTGTTTCCACAGTATATGATGGCAGAATGCGCGCGCAGTCTGGTTTGCAATGAATTATCGACAATCTGATTTCCAGAAGTGTTTGTCGGTCATAACGATGATGCCAGTAACGTTAAGTGCAAAAAGAGTGGAAAATAAACACACAAACAACAAAGAACTGCACAAGTAGGTGGGAGCTTGCAACACGGCAGCCGTACTCGGTGCCAGGCGGAAGCTGAGGAAGATGATGTGACAAGTGAGTGTAAAAACTAAAAAAAAAAATATATATATATATATATATATATATATATATATATATATATATATATATATATATATATATATCATACACATATACACATTATTATAATATTTATATTATATTATAAAATAATAAATGACCTATTTAAACATTAAACATTTAAACTATAACATTATTATAGTATACCCATTTAATTTAGAATTATTAAGCAAATACTAATATTATAGGCAAACATCGCCAATAATCAAAGTTTTCTTTCTAAAGCTACATCCTCTGTACGATGTGAACACAGATTGTAACTGCAAACAATTTGTGATTATCATGAGCTCCCTGAATAGTACATGAATAATATATTTAAAAAATCCTGAAAAAGCGCCATATTATTTGCTGTACTTTTGACAATTTGTTGTAGATGTAGTTATTGAGGCTGTTTGTTATACAATGAATAAGTTGAACCTGGGTTGTACCAGGTGTCGACTCGCCGCTAGAGGGGGCAGCGGTTCACATGTCGTGCGCGGTGTCCTCGTGCAGGAACTACAGTACTGTTCCCGGAGGACCGCAGATCCTGTGAGAGCGTTTCGCTTTTTTTTCTTCGTGGTGTATGTCTAAAGTATTATAATTGTGGTTTTAATCATAGTTCTACCTCAAGTAAACAGTTTTATGCAGATTCGTGTGTGATATATTTGCAGAAGAAAAACATGTTTAACTGTTGTGAGGAAAATAAAACATAAGTATTTATTGTACAATCAAAAATAAAAAATGGCATGGTGGCTTAGTGGTTAGCAAGTCCACGGTTGAAATCCAGTTTCAAATTCTAATCTAGGTAAAGCTTCCATGTTCTGCCTGTGTCTGTGTGGGTGTTAAATTGCCTGGATAGTGTGTTTGTGTGAGTGAGTGAGTGAGTGAGTGAGTGAGATATATATATCAGAATCAGAATCAAACTTTATTGGCCAAGTATGTTCACACATACAAGGAATTTGTATTTGGTTGCAATAGCTTACAGTGCACAATAAGTGACAGACACACTCAAACTAGCATTCCTCCTACACACACACACACACACACACACACACACACACAAACACCTGTAAACATGACAATTGTGCAATTGTGCAGATTGTATTTAAAATAAAGTGCTAGTGCAAGACTGGTTGAGAGTGTTGAGAATGTGTCCAGACGTAGTGTTTTAATGTTCAGCTGTTCATTAGTGTGATGGCGTGTGGAAAAAAGCTTCTCCGTAATCTGGAGGTCTTGATCCTCAAATGACTGAATCGCCATCCTATATCTATCTATCTATCTATCTATCTATCTATCTATCTATCTATCTATCTATCTATCTATATATAAATATATATAATATATATATATATATATATATATATATATATATATATATATATATATATATATATATATATATAAAAGGTTTTCAATGGAAGGAATTGGCTGTTTTAAATGGCCCTTGCGTAGTATGTGTATCTCTGTGAGTGAGTGTGCGATCAGAGATGGATTGGTGCCCTGTCCTTGAATGTATCTGGCCAAAATTATCACTCCTGGAAACAAAATCCACTACCCCCCCCCCCCCCACTATTTAATCAGCAGATTATTAAATCGGCTGCAAATTGTATCCTATCTTTGGTTTGTGTTTCTGGTATGTCTGGTAATCAGTTGAAAACTAGTCATACAACTGTTATTATTTCTATGTGACAGTTTGAGAGTTTTGTTTTTTCACCCATTAATAAATAGGGTGGGCGGCACAGTTCCTTCGTGTTTAGCATGTTTGCCTCTCAGTACTGGGGATTCTGGGTTCAAATATCAATCTGGGTGGAGTTTCCATGTTCTCCCCGCGTCCACATGGGTTTTCACTGGGTTCTCTGGTTTCCTCCCACTGTCCAAAACATGGATGCAAGGTAATGAACATTTTAAATTGCCCCAAATAGTGTGTGTCTGTGTAAGTGTGCTCAGTAAAAAAATTCTCCCTCTGTCCTGGGTGTGTTTGCACAGTGCTCGAAACGTTTTCTCCTGAATGGGCAAGGAACCCCCCCCCCCCCCCATCCATTCATTCTATTGAATGAATGAATGAATGAATGAATAGTGTAAATGAAACAATATTAATTTAATTATGATCTTCTGCTTAATTCTCTACTGGGGTCACGGGGGTTTCCCCATCCCCATCAAGTGGAGAATGCTTCAGGCACTGGACAAATACAATAAGGACAGGTTGCCAATCTATTGCCGGGCACACTCACTCAACAAACACACATTATATGGGGCAATTTAGAGCATTCAAAACTTCAATGCGATAAATTCAGTGAAACAGACAAAGACTGACTTCCTGATGCACAAACTAGTACTTTACAGATTTGATTGGAAATTCGAATTCACAGATTGACAGTACAGTTAGTTTGATAGTAGCGTTAAAAAAAAGTTTTCTCCTTCTGAACGCCGGTCGTTTACATTTCCGCAGAATACCGTCTACGTCACGTGATTACGGAAAGCCACTGGGCAGCACGTCTCAGGAGTGCTGGCGGAGCAGCGGTTGGGCCTGTTGCTGGTGTGTATCTACTTCATTTCGGTCTTGCGCGGAAAAAAAACATGATTATTGATTTAGATATGTACTGTACACTCAGTAAAAAAAAGTCCCGGTCATCACCTGCATGTTGAACAGTGTGATGGGTTTGGCTGTATGTGATTTGTTGAAAGAATTGTGTTGATGCGCTTGTACTGAAGCTATAATAGCAGTTAGCATGCAGTCCTTTTTTATATATGTTTCAGAATATCAACTTTAACTTTTCCTCACCAGATGTTTAAATAAGCGCACATTTATGTTGAATATATATGAAGTGTAAACGAAATTTAAGTGTTGTGTCAGATGTCTGTACATCAGTGGGTCGCGTCCCGACAGATGCTACGTGCTAACGAATGAGAGATGGATGCGAAGCAACTAACTGTCCCAAAACTTCATATTTATTCGTGTTTATTTCTGGTGACGTTCTGGTTAAGTTTTGATATATATATATATATATATATATATATATATATATATATATATATATATATATATATATATGAAGAGCATTATGAAAGCGTATTTGGGCCTACTCCTAAATAAAGTTTTTTTTTTTTTTTTTGTGTGGTAGCGCTACTTTTAATTAAAACTTTAACACATTTAATTTTGTGATTCTAAAGTTGAGGTAAATATAGCCTCAAAAGTGAAAGCAAGAATATAAACTCCATTTGTCTTTAAAGTAAGTACAAAATTTCAAACGCTCACCCTTTAATCAAACGCTCACCTCTAGTGTCGATAACTGTCCATCTCTCACATAGTTCTGGAAGAATTTTGGCCCATTTATCCTTAAAACAATGCTTTATTTCATTTGTGTTTGGGGAAAAGGTTTGATTTTGACATGCTTATACACCATTTAGTCTTTTTTTAGTTATTTGTCTTAGATTCTATGGTGTTTTTAGTGACGTCGTGGTGCATCACAGCCATTGTTATTTGAAATTACTCTTTCTCTCTTGATCTATTGCTTTGTTAGTAAAGTTAAGGTAAATTCAGCCTCAAAACTGGCAGCAAAAAAAAGCCATGTGTGAGTAAACCAAATATGCCCATGAATCAATAGCTTACCTCTAGGGTTGATATCTGAAGTAATGACCACAATCTCTCACATGGTTTCTTTAAAAGTTTTGGCTCATTTTTCTTTACAACATTGCCTCATTAATTTTGTGTTTGGGTAAAAGGCTTGACTTGCTTTAAGACATGCTTAAAAATGCTAGTCTTTGTTTAATTTTGGCTATTGTAGATTTTCTAATGTTTTTTGTGACATTGTCATGTTGCGTGCTTGTGCCTGTGACTAAATCACAGCCATTATGTTATTTACTCTTTATATCATGATGTATTGCTTTATTAGTAAAGTTAAGGTTAATACTGCCTCAAAAGTGAGAGCAAAAATAGAAATGCCATGTGTGTGTGTAAAGTAAGTATGCCCCATGAATCAATAGCTCACCTCCAGTGTGGATAACTAAAGTCATAAAAAAAATTACCGCAATCTCACATGGTTCTGGAAGAATTTACAACATTGCTTCATTTCATCTGTGTATGGGTAAAAAGACTTTGACATGCTTATGCAAATTTATTATTATTATTTTTTAATTAGCTATTTATGGTGTTATTAGTGACATTGTCATGTTGCATGTTTGTGCCTGTTACTATTTTACAGCCATTATCATTCATTCATTCATTCATTCATTCATTCATTCATTCATTCATTCATTCATTATCTCCCACTTTATCCTCTATTAGAGTCGCGGTGGAGTTCCCCATGCCCATCCAGGGGAGAACGTCTCGGGCCCTGGGCAGATAGACCCAGGACAGGGCGCCAATCCATCGCTGGGCACACATTCACTCACACACACACTCTATATGGGGCAATATTTTGAGAATTCAATTGACTTGATCCATGTTTTTGGACTGTGGGAGGAAACCGGAGAACCCGGAGAAAATCTCCCACGCAGACACGGGGAGAACATGGAAACTCCACCCAGATGAGGATTCCAACCGGGAATCCCTAGCGCTGAGAGGCGAACGTGCTAACCACTAAGCCACCGTGCCGCCTACAGCCATTATGTTATTTGCAATAACTCTTTCTCGCGTGATCTATTGCTTAATTAGTAAAAGTTACCCTGGGATCCATTTTGACCTCATTGACTATTGCATGTCCTTATTTTGGTGCAGTCATTGTTTTTGACTACTCCTAAGTGTTTTAATGATAATTGTGAAATTCTGAATTTGAGGGGAAGTGCTTTCCAGGAGGTTGTAGTTGAGAGTGAGGACCACCCACTTAATTGCAATCTAGGGATGAGACTAGGGCTGCAACTAACGATTATTTTGATAATCGATTATTCGGTCGATTATTTATCTGATTAATCGATGAATTGGATAAAAAAAAATCAATAAATATCTTTATTAAACAGGTCAATAAATGTCTGGGTTTATTTAGCCCAAAATTATAAATAGCCCAAAGAGCAATTAAATATAAATCACACACACACACACACACGTGTGCACACTGGCACAATATGTAGCATTGTGTGGTTAAAAAAAAACAAAACAACTAAATTACACAAATTTGAGTTGCTCTAATGTTACCTAATCCCTGTGTAAATGCAGTTCATCCTACCTCACTCACATACAGTAGTGGTAGTGTCATTCTTTGTCAGAAAATTAAAACGTGATGCTTGATCATTAATTACCACCATTGTGTACAAGTTGTATGTATTTATAAAACACCTTTAAACACGGCTTAAGCTAATAAAATGAAAATAAAAATTAACGTTCTCCATCACTGTCATTATCCAGTTATAAACCAAAAGCAGCATGAATCGTACTATGTCAGTTCGCATAGTGTGAGTTGATTTGAGATGTGAGTTGAGTATTTCTGTTGGTTCACTTCAAAATGAAAGAAACTCTGGATATTGTAATGATTTTACTCTGCTGTTGAGCTCCTTCATCCTCATCAGTGACTCCAACATGTTTCCGTTTCAGGTACTGTATCATCACTGTAGCAATCCTGTGCAGGACAAATCATTTTCAAAAAGCTTGCATGTTACACGTTTTTTAATTGTTTGAAGCGTGAAGTGCTCCCACATTTTTGATGTCTTAAGATTTTTTTCTGCGTCGGCCATGTTTCATTTGTAGAATTTATTAAACTTGGTTGAACTTGTTTCGCAGATTCCACCTCCGCTCCGCCTCATCCTGTTCAACCTGCTCTTTTTTTTTCAGCGTTGACGAAGTGCTGCAGGTGACGCAAGTGGTTACGACAATGCGAGCAATGCGTATATCGTGCGACGCAACAAATCGATAATGAAATTTGTTGTCAACACTTTTCTTAATCGATTTTTATCAATTTTATTGATTAGTTGTTGCAGCCCTAGATGAGGCAATCTTCTTTGCAATTGAAAACTAAGTTAATTAATCGTAACAGTGCCTCAATATCGTTATGACATCTTTCATTGTCCCGAGGCAGCTTTACATTGTTACATGTCTGAACCCACAAAGGGCCATGTGACAGTGGCAAGAAAAAAACTCCATTCTATTGTTATACTTGCAGCACTCTTTTCTGTATGTTTTGTACTTACAGGATAAAAACTAGATTTGTTTTGAATAGATACAAATAAATTTTTAATATTCATTAAAAAAACCCTGCATCATCCTCTTTTGACAAGAAATGTTATTTTGTGTTTTCATCATTGCTGGGGCAATGTATCGACTACGTCGAAGTAATCGATTACAAAAATGCACTGATTTGCATAACTTGCTTTGCCGCATCGACAAAATGGCAGCGCCCTTCCGGAAAGATGGATTTAGCCAGAGCACAGCAGCTAAAAATTGCCTGCATGCATCTAAAATTTGCGTTTAAAGCACAAACATCCGCGTGCTATATTTGCGCAGCAAAACATCCACATGGCAGCAAAACTGCGATGTAGATTCATTTACGTAGATTAGTTTACTTGTTTTTATTTTAAGACTTTTAAAACGTTTAATGTGTTTGTTATTAGTAGTGCATTACTAACCATTTATTCATTGTCCTGTGTAGAAACATGCAGCTTTTTTTAATATTGTGTATGCGCTGTGTTTTTATATCGCATTCAAATAAATTTGAATGTCCATGCTTGAATATAGTTAATAAAATAGTCAACATGTAGTCCATAAAATGTCATGTCATATGTGCCTCAAAGTACAGTCAGCTTTTAATCCAAGAACCTACTCATTACTCATGACCTAATAATTGAAGTAAATTTTTCTATTTGACAAAAAAAAAATTGCATCCTGTATTTTTGATAAGACATTTAAGTAATAGTAAGACTCATTTAAAAATATTCCATCATTCTAATGTGCTTTATATTATACTTGAATTATTGAATCTCTTGTGGCTAAGATTTTATTTTTGATAAAGCTGTTTTTTTTTTATGTACGTGTTTCTATAGTGCCCCTAAGAGCATGATTGATAAAAAAAAATATTTTTAAAGGTTTTTATTTTTCATTATTTGGATTCCAAAAACAATCAAATTTGAGAAATAAATCGTTAGGTTAATCGTTAGGTGTAGCCCTAGTTTACATTAAATACAAAACATAAGAAGCAGTGTATTGTTCCTGTAATTTCTGGCACTTTTCTGGTAAAGTTAATTATTGTATAATGACCATGATTATTCCTTAGACCATTATTGTACTATCAAAATCTGTAATCCTCTCATCTCTTTTGATAGCAATTGATTTCTAGCAAGTGCTAGTTATTTTCTACCTCCAATTCCTGGGCCCCTGTACTCCTAATGATATTAGGCTCCTAAGTTGGGGTCTGCCCTGTCTTTACTTGTAAAGTGTAGTTTCATTGTGTGACTAATCCAATCTAGAATTGAGGCAAATACCAGGTACTTATCATTTTAATACTTCTAACTTGAATCTCTTGCCTGTATTTTCTGTCATCCTCGTCAGTGATAAGTCCATTAGATAATGTGTATATGTTGTATTTTTATAGTGCACACACACAGAAGATCAAAATTAGAGAACAATGTATGAACACTTATTTTTTAGAGGTAATGTAATCTACATTGGTCAACATTTGAAGGATTTTTTTTGTAAGGAGTACACTATGCCACATAGAAGTATTTTTCCCAAAATAAGTATTTCAACATAAAACCTTTATATTGCAAAAAAAAAAAAAAAACATAATTATTATAATTAGAGAACAGCAATGACTGCAGCACAGTGAGATTACAACTAAATTTTCTGAGGGTTACAACAGTCACCAATCAGGAGGAAGTGTACAGGCATTTGCTTTGAATGACTTTAGAACATATGTGGCCACAGGACATCACTAGTCACTCATACTGCTCTGCTGTGACTTTGGTCCGTGTCTTTTCCAGAGTTTGGTGATGTGGTTTTCTTGGCCATAACTTTGTCACCAAGGATTTTCCAGAGGTTTTCTGTTGGGTTTAGATCAGGACTCTGATCCTTTATTGTTTGATTGTATTTAGTTTCAAGGATCTGCTTTACCCATTTTTCTGTGTGATGGGGCAGTGCACTACATTTAAATTTGCTAGCTGATTGAGTGATGAATGCAAGAAAAAAAAACGTGTTTCAGAATCACTAACAGTAACTGGAAGGCAGTTCCAAAAGTTGAGGAGCTAAAAGTAAACCAGCACCTTTAGTTCAGTGTTGGGTTATATAATTGCATGAGTTACTCAGACACTGTAGAACCTGATTTGGAGTTTTATGTTATCAATACTTAACTGGTAGCCAGTGCATGTTTCTGCAAATCCAGGTGATTTTTTTCCCCCATTACCTACCAAATAATTTAGTTTATCAAGTATTTGAATTACTACTTAAATTATTAGTAGGTAACAAATTTTAGGAGGTACTGTGCTTAATCTACAGTTTTTCCTACACAGAAGAGAAGCTGTTTTCAATTTCTTTCACAAGAAGACAATGGAGACTGATATTGAACATCAGGAGGATGAAGGCACATTCAGCAACATAGACACAAATGGTGAGTGTTGATTTTTTATTTTAAGCATAAATTGCACTAGTGTTAGCAAATTTTGAAATGCCTAATAAATGCCAAAAACAGTTCACATTCACTGGTGTAACCTCCTTTAAGTTCATGTATTAAGTTAAGTATTAAGCTCAATGTATTAAACATTTTAATACATCATGTAAAGCATAGTTTATAAAACTAAATTAACGACTGACTATATACACGGCCACTAACCTGGGTCCTTTACAAATATTCAAACATACTTTAAAATGCATACATAATACTTTTCTACATCTTTTTATTTATTTATTTATTATTTTATTTTATTTTATTTTATTTTATTTTTTTATTGCAATTCAGCTTACATTTTTCAGATTACATAATTTATTTAAGTTTCACATGTGCCCCGCACCCCTAGGTCTTTATGGGAGCCTAACTGATAATCATACTGGGAAATATATAATGGTGTAAAGAAGTCAGTGTACAGCAGGTATAATGGTGTAAAGTATTCACACAGCTATGCTTAGACTGCTGGCAACAAAAGTGAGTACACTTATAAGTAAAAATAAAAATAAACAAAATTTCCCCTTTTTGGTGTTATGTGATTGTTAGTGTTACTACGTCTTGAGTGTGAAGGGGGAGCAGGTGTTAAATTCGTTGTTATCATTCACACTCTCTCATACTATGCACTGGAATTCAACATGGCACCTCATGGCAAAGAACTCATAACCTTACATGACCTTGGCTAAAAAAAAAAAGTAACAACATCCTGAAAATGAACTGCAGTATGGTGGATAGAAACATGCAACACTTGAGTTGAATGCACATATACAGAGGTTTGCTTTGGAAAGTACAAGTATGAGTGCTGTCAGCATTGCTGCAGGGGTTAAATGGATAGGGGGTAGCCTGTCAGTGATCAGACCATACACCCCACACTGTATAAAGGGGTAGTGAGTAAGTCTGAACTCAATACTCAAACCATAGACCTTTACAAAAATGTTAGGGATGCACTCTTGTGAAATACTGTATGTATATGCAAAATAAATATAGGTGAAGGATTGTATTTTGTCCTAAACTACTACTTCTACACACATGCTCACAATAATTGCTTGTGAATATATATATATATATATATATATATATATATATATATATATATATATATATATAAAATTGCATTTCAATTAATTACAGCCATTATGCATCTTAATTTGTTTTATTACACCTGCCATAGTTTCTGAATGTTGTAGTATGTATTTTATAGCTGTTATTTTTTTTTTCTCCAGGAAAGCGCCCAGCTGAGGACATAGATGAAGAACAAGCCTTCAAACGTTCCCGCAACACAGATGAAATGGTGGAGCTTCGAGTTTTGTTACAGAGCAAAGTGAGTTATATTTGCAGGAGAAGGCACTGAAAAGACAGATTTGGAGTTTGGGTCTTTTCATTCTTTTTACTACGCTGTAATAATTTTTTGCACTTTTTTTTTTCTGTTTTCAGAATGCTGGTGCTGTAATAGGAAAAGCTGGCAAAAATATAAAAGCTCTTCGAACAGATGTAAGTAAATTAGTGAGAGGAATTTTAATTTGAGAAAAAAGTATTGTTCTTTTATTTTAATGATTTGCTTTTAGATTGCCAGCTGTAATATTTGTATTTTTGTGCATTAACCATGTTGACTATAACAGTTTGTTTTTCTTTAATTAAGTATAAAACTTGTTTATCAATAATTGATTGAATCACTTTGCATGTTTGACCCCTAATAAAAACACTTGCACATAATGAAGCATAATGTTTTACAAATAGGTTGGCTAATTTTAGATGTATTGTAATGGGTTGAAATGATTTGTCTGCCAGAAAAGTACATAACAAATATGCTGTTTTGAAAATGGCATGTGCTGAGTGACGGGCACACAGCCATTTTACAGGTTTATTAAAAAATTGCATGCTCAGTGTGGCAAACAAATTAAAATACAAATATAATAACTAAACTATTATTAAACTATTTTTAAAAAAAATAATATAACTATTAAAAGCATCTACTTCTACTCTTCCTACTGAGTTCTAAAGCCCTAAAACAGTTCTCTTGACTTTTGAGCTGACCCATAGTTTTTATAAAGTGTTGTAGCTTCATATCTTAACTGTCTTCAGATCTGTCCAAACCAGATCCTGTGCATTCATTACCAGCTCTCAATTATTTTAACACATTATAGTTATTTTAGCCTTGTATTCAATTAAAATGTATTCCTTCTCCCCCTTTTCCCCTCTCCTTTACTTTTTTTTGTTTATGGCCACCTTCCTCTGTTGCCCATGTACTGGATCGACTTGTCCCTCCTGCTTGCCCACCTTGATGTTGGCCCAACCAACGCCCCTGAACGCCCGCCCACCTGACACCCCGGTCGGCCCCATAAACGTGCCCCTCCCTAAACGGGCACCTTACTTGACATCTTGTGATTGAATGCCCTTGCCCAATGCCAACCACCACGACCATTGCAGTACAATGCCAGTGTATCAGTCCCAGACAGCAGTGGCCCAGAGCGGTATGTCCCACCAGTTATTGCCTCACTGCCTGATTAGAACAGACAACACATGTCATTGATAAACTAAACTGCCTTCTGTTCATTTTATTTAATATTGTATTCACATAGTATCCCCTCATAAGCAAGTGTATTGTACTATGTGATTTTATGTCTTCTTCCCTTCCCTTAACATCCTATAAAGTTATTTAGAACTTTTTTTTTTTTTTTTTTTTTTTTTTTTTTTTTACAACAGATGGAAAATATTCCATTTAAATGAAGGGAAATCTGCTTGAAGTTTTGAATAATTGTTTTCTTGATGCTGCTTATGTTACTATTACTGTTTTTCCGGTATTGTTACTGACATAATTGTTTAAAATGCCATGTTTAATTTCTTTCTGTCTCTGCTACCACATCCCTAAACCTTGCCACACACTGTAGCTACTTCTGGCTTTTTAGCTCAAATGTCCATGAATCATGTTGTACTGTCTTTTCTGTGTTAATCATTGGCTTTGTCCTCTTTATCCTTGATTTGTCTTCAAGTTCATCTTTTTTTTTTTAAATTTATTCTCTTGACTATAATTAGGCAGTTTCTGTGTTTAAGTGCTACTATTATTCCATTTTGCTTTTTATTTTGCTCTTGGTGTGCAAAAGCTAAGAAATCTCTTAGTCTTTAGTCTCGAAGTAAGTAATGTTAAGCTCTTTCAGTGCTGCTCATCTGCTTTAATAAGGTTTTCATTCTATATGCAGGAATTAAAAGCTTGAATCTTTCGTTGCTAGAACACCTATAGTGCTTCAACAGTCATTTTATTTGGCTTTACTTTAAAATTACAAATCTAACACATTTATTCTTATATTTATCATTATATATTTCTAACACTCCAGTATATTTTCATAATATCTTTTTTTTATATGCTTTTGTTTGGCTCTCTGACTGTTGGTGCAGTATCTTGAGTGTGAATGCAGATATTGACACCATCGGAGACATTCTTCTTAAGATTATTCCTACACTCGAGGAGGTAAGTACGACTTGGAGGAAAAGTTTATTTGGCCATAAATTAATAATAAGTTTGGCCTATTTAGTGCCTTCACCAAGCTCAAGGTCGTTGTACAATAAATGTAAAGGTAGATTAACAGAATATTTCGAGTAAAATTGAAAGTGTTGTAAATAGAGAAATTGTGTTCCAGAGGTTTGGGGCAATGACACCAAAGAACAAATTTACCCAAATACCTGAGTTATTAAAATTCATTCAATCATCTGCTACGTATGTGGTTCTTGGTCACGGGGCAGCAATGTAAGGAAAAAGGCCCAGGCACCCCCAATACCAACTACCTTCTTTCTTTTAGCTCTTTGGGGGAAAACTGAGGCAATCCCATGCCAACTGAAAAACATAATCTGTCCTTCTTGTCCTGGGTCTTCCCTGGTGTCTACTCCCGATTAAACATGCCCAGAGCATCACACTTGTTTGTTCTTGACTGAGCAGCCTACTTAGCTATTAGTCCAAACCCTTTTTTCCCCTTGCTTGACTACTGCATGTATTGCTTGGCATCCTTTGATTTGGCACAATCAAGTTTTTTGGCTGATTCAGAAAATATAACCATCCCAGATGAACCAATGTAGCTTCAATACTTATTTCTCATTGAATTACAGTTCACATTAAATGTGCACTATAACACAGTCTCTGGATCTGTTCCCTCCTACTTTTTATTTTCTGTAGATGCAGTCTGATTTGGTCACTGCATTCTAGTGCTGACTGCAACCTAGTGCTTTAATCTCACCATTATGGCAGTTTTCAGTCAATATAATATAACTCCCATCAAGTGTGTTTTTGATCCATTTTTATATTGCTCCACTTTAGCAATTATTACAGTTAATTAATGCCACTAAACAGACACTAGATTACAAGATATTACATTATATTATATTATAACTTCCTCTGATGATCAGTGTTCAAATGGTTGTTTTGTGTTCACTTAAATGCAGCATTGCTAATATATTTTCGGATCTATGTGCTTTTATTCTGGCAGTATCAGCATTACAATGGTATCGACTTTGATTGTGAGCTTCGTCTTCTGATTCACCAGAGTTTGGCAGGAGGGATTATTGGTGTTAAAGGTTCCAAGATCAAAGAACTGAGAGAGGTAAGCTGAAGTGACCTGACCCTAAGAGCTGCTTTTTGTTCTTATTAGAGTATTATTTTGATTACATCAGAATACTTTATTTATCCCCAGGGGAGAGGTTGCAGCTGTTAGATACCCCATTAGGATTTTAATGTTTTTTAAACAATAAGATATAAAATATATACAGTTTAACAGATATTAAGTACAAAGTCACATGTTTAACAGTACTTAATAATTGGTTAATGTTTTGTGAAAAGTACAACTTGTCCATTAAATAAAGATAAACGTTGTTTAGAGCTATTACTGTTAGCAATGTTGCATATAATCTATAAAGAAAAACTTTTATGTAAAACTTTGTATGCACCCAATATGTGGTTACAGAAATTATTTGACTAAAAATAGCAAAAAATAGTGTTCGAGGTAATAAATACAAATAAATTTATACATAATGATATTTTTGATGACATTTTCTAGTGTGTGTGACAGTAGAGCACGCATGTTCTCAACTTTTATTCAGCTTAAAGCAGGGGTGCCCACACTTTTCTGGCCTGAGATCTACTTTTCCATTAGACAGGTCATCGAGATCTACCGGGGTTAATCTCTATTTTTTAGGCTTTTATATTGAAGCCTGTTTACACACATCATGTTAGTATTGTCAAATCTGTTAGAATTGCTCTTTTATTAAACACATTCCAGCAAATAGCATGGAGAAAACCTGATTTTAATACAACCAAACCACCAAACACACAGAATACAGCACAAATGTAAAACAATCAGTGTAACCTGCATTACCCCAAACAGAACATCCATCTCTCCATTATCTTCCGCTTTATCCTCTATTGGGGCGCGGGGGGGTTCCCCATGCCTATCCAGGGGAGAACATCGTCACAGTGTACTGTTGTAAAAAGCGCTATATAAATAAATAATTTGAACTTGAAGTTAGAACACTTCGGGCGCTGGGCAGATGGCGGCCAGGACATGGTGTCAATATATCGCTGGGCACACACACAAACACACTCTATCTGGAGAACTCATTTGACCTTGATCCATGTTTTTTGGACTGTGGGAGGAAACCAGAGAACCTGGATGAAAGCCTCGTGGACACGGGGAGAACATGCAAACTCCACCCAGAGTGGGATTCGAACCGGGAATCCCCAGCGCTGAGAGGCGATTGTGCTAACCACCAAGCCTCCGTGCCGTCCCCAAACAGAACATGAACCTTAATAAAAGCAAATGCATTTTGAGTTTGACATTAAAAAAATATTCATCCTCTCACTCTAAATGAAAGGGGAACATTTTAGTTCTTTTGGAGCAAAGTTCTTCACCCATCTTGTCAGTTTAATAAAGTGCAAAAACACAAACAGAAACTATCTAATATAGATGATTCGGGAGGCAGTGCTTCGGATTTAAGCACGGAGCTATGTGGCTTTTTTTTTTGTGGGAACAACGAGAGTGACGGGGTGGGGGGGGGGGGACAGACTGCTCGCTTGCACAGGGATAAAGTACAATGACGCACATTGTGTGTTTGAATATGTGCACCTGTGTATAAGTGCTTCAGATACTGTGCTGTAAAAAAGTTCAGATACGTAATAAGCGTTTTTTTTTATTTTATTTTTTTATTAAACCTCCATCGCGATCTACCTGACAACCGATCGCGATAGACGTATTGGGCACCCCTGGCTTAAAGCATTTGAGCTAAACAACATCTTCAGAAATAGTAAAGAAAAAAGTGGTTGCGCATACACACAAACAAGGACATTTTCTCACTTTCTCTTTCTCTCAATATGTTTGGCCATATTAAAAAATTATTAAATTGCAGCCAGTGTGAAATGATGTAGATGTAAATGTCGTATTATGTACAAAGTCGTATTTCCATATTTTTTTATTTTCCATTTACTATTGGGAAATACATTTATTGAAGACTTATTGGGCTTCATTGTATATTTAATTTAACCACTGGCAAAAAAAAGTTCATTATAATGATTGAAGTTCCGTTTCAGCATAAGACAAAAATGTTTTGATGCATATATTTTAGTAGAAATAGTGTACACTGAAATACAAGATTTAAGTTTACTGTGCTGTAGCGGAATTCACCACCACTTATTAGTGTGAGGTGAGTATGCAGTGAAATATTAAAAGATAGATAGATTTTTTTTTCTTTTCTTTTTCTTATTTTAACACTCTTTTCAGTAAGTTCCACAGGTTTTTCAGATTATTTTTTAATTCTTTTCTTCCTTTCCCACTCGAGTAATCAATTCTATTAGTTTTGACAATTTCTTTTCATTTATTTCTGGTTTAGTGATCGACTGATATGGGTTTTTTAATGGCCGATGCCAATATTTAGATGATAGAAGTGGCCGATGGCCGATATATAAAGCCGATATTACCAGTTTTTATTGCAACTAATAAAGTATAATAATAATAAACAATACACAAAAATAATCAGACAGTTTATCATTGTCTATTCTACTTTTTGTGATACAGAGAGCAATATTAAAAACATACAACTTTAAATTACACATTATTAATTAAAGTTTCAGTGTACCTAAACATAAGCAGATAGCAGCATCTTTTTAGAATGAACATTTATTGATGAACATTGCACAATGCACACAGAACAACATTCAATGAACTTTTTGAACTAATGAGCCAATTTAGCTAATTTAGATAAATAAAATATTAACAAACAAATATTGTAGTTTATAGTGTGAAAAAAAAATTACTTATTTGAATATCTCAAGAAAAAAATTAAATGAACTGAACTTTGAACTAGTTCAGAATTAAAATTGTGAACTTTGAACATGAAATCTTCACTTTGAGCATGTATGAACTGAACCTCAACTAGTTCAGAAAAGCTGTGAACTGGCACAACACTGCCTGTAAGCTAGTGTCAGTTAGTGCTAGTGATATATAGCGTCAGCTAGCCAGTTTAACAAAATCACCCTAATTATACAAACAGTAAACACTGTATATGTTACAAATAGCATCCCGGAACATTATTATAGCGTTAGCTAGCGCTAATTAGTATTAGTTGGCCAGTTTAGCTGTTCAAGTGGTTGCTAAGCTTACAGTTCCAAATAAAACTATTGGCATTTTCTCTCTAAATAACATAATCGCTCTAATAATGCAGACAGTAAACACTTTATACATTACAAAGGGCAGCCAGTAACAAATACTGAGAGTTGAAAGAGAAACCTTTTTCTCTCATGATCCAACGATCCATTGCCTTGAACATTGACTGACGTTCTGCCGGAAGAACAATAGGGGCCACTCTAAGCAAAAGTTAGATCAAATGACTGTATTGAGTCATTAAGCCAGAATGACAGAGCTGCCCACAGCATTGCCTGTAGGCATTGTTTATCGGCCTTGTGCACTCGTATATCGGTCGATGCCGGTTATCTAAAAATGCCAAAAATCGGCCGTACGATTAATCGGTCGATCACAATTCTGGTTCCTTTACGGCAGGGGTGCCCAATACGTCGATTGACCGGTTGATCGCGCAGGGGTGTCGCGCAGGTAGATCGCGATGGATGTTTGGGGAAAAAAATCAGCGTTTATCACATGTGCTTTTTTTTTTTTTTTTTTTTACAACGCAGTAGCACTTGAAGCACTTATACACACAAGCACATATTTTCACACAAAATATGAGTCATTCTGAATCGCAATCTCTATTGCTGTGCAAGCGAGCAGTCTGCCCCCACCCCCCGTCTTTCTCACTGTTCCCAAATCCGAAGCAATGCCTCACAAATACATTAGATAGTTTCTGTTTGTGTGATTGCTTTTTATTTGACTGACAAGGTGAGTGAAGGACTTCGATCCAAAAGAACTAAAATGTACCACTTTCATTTAGAGAGGGAGGATTAATATTTTTTTACAATGTCAAACTCAAAATGCATTTACTTTTATTAATGTTCATGTTCTGTTTTGGGAAATGCAAGTTACAGTGGTTGTTTTACATTTGTGCTGTATACTGTGTGTTTGGTCGTTTGGGTGTACTAAAATCAAGTTTTCTACATGCTATTTACTCTAATGTGTTTAATAAAAGAGCAGTTTCTGTGAAAAAGGCAATCTGAAGCCAACTTTTCTATGGTGATTCAATATAAAAGCCTAAAGAAAAAAGATTAACCCTGGTAGATCTCAATGACCTGTCCAATGGAAAAGTAGATCTCGGGCCAGAAAAGTGTGGGCTGTTTGGTGTTTAAATTTAAAACCTGTAATCTTAGCGGACTTATAAAATACTCCATTAATTATTTTTAACCGCTTTATTAACGTCTCATTGATTTTAGTTTAAATTAATTTAATAGAAAACTGTTAATATGGTTAGTGTTTTTTAAGGAACCAACGACGGCTCAAATTTTAATGGTATGAATATGACTAATTCTTTTTAAACAATAATTTGTCAGTGATCAGAAAGTGGGAGTTCTGTTCAGACAGTTCCACCTGCACCGAGCACTATGGTGATGCACCACCTGAAACTAAACATGCTGGAGTCACCGATGAGGATGAAGCTGAACAGCAGAGTAAATCACTACAATATCCCAAGTTTCTTTAGTTTTGAAGTGAATCAAAGTAACGGTGAAACGTAACACTATGAGAACGCAGAGCATGCTTCATGCTGTTTGTGGTTGTTAACTGGATAATAGTGATAGAGGACGTGTGTTACTTTTATATTTTCGTTTAATTAGCTTAAGTGTTAAAATGTGCTTTTATAAATACATACAACTTGTACACAATGGTGCTTATTAATGATCAAGCTTCACGTTTTAATTATTTGACAAAATATGAGTGAAGACCCTGCACACTATGGGAGTGAGGTAGAATTAGTTGCATTTAGAGTGGAATTGGGTAACAAATTAGAGTGACTCAAATTTGTGTAATTTAGTATTTTTTCACACTATGCTACATATTGTGTCAGTGTGTGTGTGTGAGATTTGTGTTTAATTGCTCTTTTTGACCTGCTTAATAATTCTACAGTGTAGCTGGTTTTCTTCATAACTACTGACTTGTGATGTTCTCATTTGTAAGTCACTTTGGATAAAAGCATCTGCTAAATGATTAAATGTAAAGACATGGGGGAAAAAAATTATTTATCTGATTCATCGATTAATCGAAAAAATAATCGACCGATTAATTGTTAGTTGCAGCCCTACTGGCTACCATAATTATTTTTTCTTGTTTTCTTTTAGTCTTTCTTAAAGCCAGAAAGTTGCCTTTTGAAATGCCTTTAGTGTTTGTCATGTCTGTGCTCAGATATTTTTTTTTTTTTTACAAAATTAAACAGCTTTAGGAACTGGTGATTCCATATTTTCTGCCAGGGGTTGTATAATTCTGCTAAATCATTGACAGTGTGCAAGTGTACCTATATGAATTGGGGCTGGTTTACAGATGAAGGGTCGTAACACCAAATATCAATTTGATTTAGATTTTTTAAATTTAATTAAATTTTATTTTTTTGTAAAATGAAAAAAGTAAACAATTAGTGTTTGTATGTTTTGAAAGCATTTTTAGATTACTGCATTTTTTAACACCTGCATAAAATGTACATGCACACACTTAAATAATTTAAAATGCAGTGCAAGGCTTAATCCTGTTGCTTTATATGCTCTTCTCCATTTTAGAATACACAAACAACCATAAAACTCTTCCAGGAGTGCTGTCCTCATTCAACAGATCGGGTGGTGTTGGTGGGGGGCAAGCCTCAGCGTGTGGTGGAGTGCATTAAAGTTATTCTTGAACTCACAACAGAGGTGAATTTTGTAAATAAAATAATTTTTTTTTTAAGCACATTAAATTTCAAAATTAAACTACAATATTTTTTTTTATCAGGCCCCCATTAAAGGACGTGTTCAGCCTTATGATCCGAATTTCTATGACGAGACATATGATTATGGTGGTTTCACCATGATGTTTGAAGAGAGAGGGCGTCGACCAATGGGAGGATTTCCTTTACGTGGTCGCGGTTCTTTTGACCGCACGCTCCCTGGACGAAGTGTATGTTCCATGCCTCCATCAAGACAGGATTATGATGATTTAAGTCCCCGTCGTGGTCCACCTTTACCCCCACCAGGGAGAGGAATCCGAGGTGGGAGTCGAGCTCGAAACTTGCCACTTCCTCCTCCGCCTCCAACTAGAGGAGGGTAAGTAAACAAACTGTAGAGTCACTAGTAGAATCAGAATAGCAACTAAATCTGTTTATTTTTATTTTGTATAATAACTTGGTTCTTTTAATTTGAATAAGTTTTAGTGGCGTTTCCTCCCTCACTTCAAGTACCCCACAAAGTCCACAGATTGTTTTCTAAATATGTGTATATTTACTGTATTTTCTGGACTATAAGGTGCACCTAAAAGCCTAAAATTTCCCCTGAAAACGGACGTGCGCCTTATAATCCGGTGCGCCTTATACAGGTACCGAGTTCCAAGTTCTACTGTATAAAAGTGTTGTTGTGCGACCGAAAATTAATTCGGAGCTTGCCGTCATTCCGGGAGGATTAAAAAAAGAACTCCAACCGCTGGACATTGGCGTAAACAGGGCGTTTAAAGTAAAGTTGCGGGCTGCGTGGGAGTGATGAATGATAGACGCCGAACACACGTTTACTAAAACTCGGGAGTTACGCCACCGTCTGTGAATCGATTGTGGATGCCTGGGCTTTCTGCTGTAACTGTTGTCCGAGCTTTCGCGAAAGCCGGCATCGTTGCTGAACAGCCGCCTGGCGATGAGACGGACTCAGACATTGATGAGAGGGAACACCGGAGTGCTCGATAGTGAAATTGCGCAGTTTTTTAATTCAGACTTTGATGGATTTGTGGGAGAAGAGTGATTAAAAATGTGTGTTTTGTCAAGTAGTAGAATAAACTTCAATTATAAATCACGGTTTTGCATCCTTTACTTTTCTTGTAGATCGTATCTTTTAGCAAGTGCCTTATAATACGGTGCCGTACAGAATAAGTACCGTACAGAAATAGAGTCCGTAATTGAGACTGCGCCTTATAGTACGGTGCGCCTTATACGTGGGTCAAATACAGAAATAGACCCCGTAATTCAGACTGCGCCTTATAATACGGTGCGCCTTATGGTCCGGAAATTATGGTAGTCATTTAACAGACGCTTTTATCCAAAGTGACTTAGAAATGAGAACATTACAAGTCAGAAGTTATGCAGAAAACCAACTACACTGTGAAATCATTTGATGCTGTGCCCCTCCCCTTTTCTTTTTTTTTTTTTTTTTACAACAGGTATTTATTAAAAAGATGCATCTTCAGTAGTTTCTTAAAACTGCTTAGTGATTCTGCCTTACGGACATAGTTGGGAAGATGATTCCTCCGGAGTGAGAATTAGCTCCTCGTGAGGTTGAATCGCCAGGCGGCAATCATCACTAGAGCGAAGTGAACGAGTCAGAGTGTATTTTGAAAAGATAGAGTGAAGGTAGGAGGGGGAAGATCCAGAAATGGTTCTGTAGGCCAGAGACAATAACTTGTACTGAATGCAAGCAGCTACAGGGAGCCAGTGGAGGGAAATGACTAATTGAGTGACATGAGTTCGCTTGGGCTGGTTAAACACAAGTCGGGCTGCAGAGTTTTGAATTAGTTGAAGAGGTCTGACTGTGGAAGCTGGGATACCGGCAAGTAGCGCATTACAATAATCAAGCCGGGAAGACAAATGAAGCTGAGTGTCATCAGCATAGCAGTGGTAAGAGAAACCATGCGCCTGAATGACTGTGCTCAGTGATGTCATGTATAGTGAGAAGAGGAGAGGACCAAGTACAGAGCCCTGAGGCACACCAGTGCCTACTTGCTTTGTCGTTGTCCTTGCTCGGTGGATTCGCGCAGGTAGACTCGCAGGTCTTTACACGAATAGGTCTAGGTCACGAGAGGCTGAACATGAGAGGCTGTCGCTTCCGCTTTCACGTCAGCGTATTGACGATTCTTAAATAGCCTGGATGAAACTAGACCACTAACCCCCCCCCCCCACGAAACAATCACACACTGAACACAAGGTGCAAATAGGTAGCAGACCAAAACTAGATCTGAAACAAGTTATATTCTGTTTACAGTTATATTCTAACTAACCGACAGTAGTTTTAATATCTAACAACAAAATACCCAAAAAGACTAATCAATCAACGATTATGATAAAATATGGGTATTACCGTGACTCTAGGGGTGCCGACGCACAGATCTAAGATGCACAACAGGTTATTCAAAGCTACAGCAGTTACTTCCTACTAGGGCTGCAACAACGAATCGATAAAATCGATAAAAATCGATTATCCAAAGTATCGATAATGAATTTCCATTATCGATTCGTTGGGTCGCGCGATTTCCGCGTTACTCGCGATGTCGCAACCGCTTACGTCACATGTAGCGCTTCAATAACGCTTGAAAAAAATAGCGGGTTAAACAGAACGAGGCGGAGTCTGCAAAACAAGTTGATAAATGTATAAATGAGACAGCCAACGCTGAAACTAAAGAACGTGGAACATGCAGCTCCGCGAACATGCGCAGCAGCACAGTGATGATACAGCTCCTGAAATAAACACTGATGAGGATGAAGCTGAACAGCAGATAAATCACTACAACATCCCGAGCTTCTTTAGTTCTGAAGTAAATCGTAACACTGAGACCGGCAGAGCAGCGGCATGCTGTGTTTGGTTGTTAACTGGATAATAACAGCGATAGAGAACGTGTCTTAACGTCCGTTATACGAACGTCGCGTCCCGGTTTATTTTTTAAAGTGAGGACATGTCCTGGTTTTTAGCGGAGCAATAGCAGCACGCGGGATGACGCGCACACGCGCATGGCGTAAAAGTACGCGGCTTTAAATGTCCCGGCTGCGCACGCGCGCGCGCGCGCCCCCCCCCCCCCCCCCCCCGCCCCCCGCTTTCAGACTGCGTCCAGACAAACAGGGGAAGCCTTGTACACGGTGTGCAAAGCAGCCATATGTCCCGGTGTTAACTGGCTAATTTGTTAATTTATTTTTCAATAACTGATTGTTAATTAGTTCATTTGTTAATTATTTTTTTTCCAATAGGCTACAGAACAGACAATATTTAGTTCATTACTGAGGGCAACTGAGTATCATGTGTTATTTGGAGTTGACTTTTGTTGTTAAGTGAGGGATGTTTAGATGATACATTATTTATTTCATTGTGCTTTTCATTAATTACAAATATTGTTAACTTAAACATTTTGAATAGAATAACTATATATAATACTATACTATAGAATAATTTTACTGAAAAACATCCATCTTTGGATAAAAGTGTCTGCTAAATGATTAAATGTAAATGTAAAGACATGGAATTTTTAAATTTTTTTATTTATCCGATTCATCGATTAATCGAAAAAATAATCGACCGATTAATCGATTATCAAAATAATCGTTAGTTGCAGCCCTACTTCCTACACAAACGCCTGACTTTTTTTTTTTTTAGTGAAAACTGATGACTTTTAAGTGTGTACCACCGGGACACGCCCCCTCTGGAACAATCACACGTTCAACGCAAGGTGCAAATAGGCAGTATATAGTAGGGCTGCAACTAACGATTATTTTGATAATCGATTAATGTCAATTATTTTTTCCATTAATCAATGAATCGGATTTAAAAAAAATTCCATGTCTTTACATTGTCATTTAGCAGACACTTTTATCCAAAGCGACTTACAAATAAGAACATCACAAGTCAGTAGTTAAGAAGAAAACCAGCTACACTGTAGAATTATTAAGCAGGTCAATAAATGTCTGGTTTTATTTACATTATGAGTTTAAGGCATCCAAGTAGCCCAAAGAACAATTAAACACAAATCTCAAACACAATATGTAGCATAGTGTGAAAAATAAATACTAAATTACACAAATTTGAGTCACTCTGTTACCCAATTCCCCTTTAAATGCAACTAATTCAACCTCACTCCCATAGTGTGAAGTGTCTTCACTCATATTTTATCAAATAATTAAAATGTGAAGCTTGATCATTAATTAGTACAAGTAATTTATTTATATAGCGCTTTTTACAACAGTACATTGTCACAAAGCAGCTTTACAGAATGAAAAGCCTTTAGACCCCCAAAGAGCAAGCCGAAGCGACAGTGGCAAGAAAAAACTCCCTTTTATGTTGTTATTTAAGGAAGAAACCTTGGGAGGACCAAGACTCAGTGGGGGACTCATCCTAACAACAATGTAGGACAGCTATGTACAGATATTAAACAAATGGAAAAACTAACAACTGGAAAACTATATGTGAGTCCATTAGGGGGCGTCCTGCAGGACCGCCTTATCAGGTTCCATACAGTATTCGTCAGCAGAGCCATGGATGAAGATCTCCAGGGAGCCGGGGGACAACTCAAAAGAAACAGACAAGGAAGGCAGTTAGAGCTAATAATAAAGCACTGCATTTAATTAATAAGTAATTTATAGACACAGTGCAGCATGTGACTCCGGCATCACTGACTAGAGCAGCATAACTAAAAGAGTCAGATACTGCAGACTCTACATAGTTGAGATGGCGCCCCATTAATGATGAGGTGGGTGAAGAGGTGAAACGCCAGCATACACTGATCACAGATTACCCCCCAACACAGCCAAGTCTGAGACCTACATCTTTATCTACAGGGGATTCATTAAACGCAAGATTAAATAAATGTGTTTTTAATTTATTTTTAAAGATTAATAGTGATTCAGAATCACGAACAGTAACTGGAAGGCTATTCCAAAGTTGAGGAGCCTTGTGGGAGAACGCTCTTCCACCAGCAGTAACTTTATTTATTCTAGGATCTAAGAGTAAACCAGCACCTTGAGATCGGAGCTCACGTGTTGGCTTGTATGATTGAATCAACTCACTCAGATACAGTGGAGCCTGATTATGTAGAATTTTATGTTATCAATAAAATTTTGTACTCGAAACGAAACTTAACTGGTAGCCAGTGCAAGTTTGATAACACAGGACTTATATGATCAAACTTTCTGGTTTTAGTTAAAACTCTAGCTGCAGCATTTTGCACAAGTTGTAATTTATGTAATGATTTATTAGAACATCCTGCCAGAAGTGAATTATAATAATCTAACCTTGATGTAATAAAAGCATGAATTAGTTTTTCTGCATCTTGGAGGGAGAGGATATTTCGTAGTTTCGAAATGTTACGAAGGTGAAAAAATGCAATTCTAGTAATATTGCTAATGTGCTTTGTAAAGGAGAGATCTGAATCAATAATGACACCAAGATTATTTACAGATGAACTGGGTCTAATTAAAGAGTTATCAAGGTTTAACATAGTGTTAGAAGCTTTGTTAATTTTGTCCTTGGGTCCAACTCTCAGAAACTCTGTTTTATCAGAATTTAGCAGTGGGAAGTTTTTTGACATCCATATTTTAATATCTTGGATGCAGTCCTCGAGCTTACTGACTGAACGACCATCATTAGGGTTAGCTGAAACGTATAACTGTGTATCATCTGCATATGAGTGGAAACTGATTCCATGTTTACGAATAATTGATCCCAATGGAAGCATATATAATGCAAATAGGAGTGGACCCAGAACTGACCCTTGTGGGACACCATATTTAACTTTAGCACAGTGATTCTCAATTATTTTCTGTTAAGCCCCCCCTAGGAAGAAGTAAACTTTTTGCGCCGCCCCCCCCCCACACACACACGCACACACACACCCCCCACGACAAAATGGGATGAAAAAGTATTTTTACACGCCCACTGTAGTATCATTTGTCTATAAATTTGTTCTAAGTACAACTCTTTTATAACAATGTCTCCTTATTAACAATAAAGAAAATAAAAAAGAAAGAAATATAGATCAACTTAAAACAAAGAAACATTTTATTAACTTTATTAACAGAAACGAATGAAATCCTTATTTAAACTAGAAACATTTTTGAACTGACTGGCATTTGATACTGAAAAATGAAATTAAATAAAATTATTAAATAATAATAAATTCAAATTCATCAGCAATATTAATTCAGGAGCTCAATTTATTAATACTTTAACCTACAAAACTAAAATGAATACCACAATTTGTGCTGTTTTTTTTTTTTTTTTTTTTTTTATCAAAATGAAGAAATCGGAACTAATGTCTCCAACGTGCCCGTTTTGCAGCGCAGCTTTTCTGAAGTAGCTTTCATAAAGCGGTAATATTTGCTGGTTGTACGCGTCACGTTTTCGATTAAAAAACTCAAACGGCTTATCGGCGTGATCGGGGTGTAATGTCTTTAAGTGACGCCTTCATTTATTTGGCTTCATGCTGTCCGCTGCCAAAATTTGAAGACACGCCGGTCTTTCTTCATCTCCCACCTCAGTTACCGTGAAGCCAGACGCCACATACACTTCGACAAATTTCCTCGTTTTAACTTTCGGTTCACTTTTGTTGGTCTCATTATCTCCGCCTTTCTCTTCTCATCCCTGTTAAATATTTTTCCATGTTGTATCTTGAGGGTTTGTTCGGTAAACTTAATATCACTTGCTCTGTGATATCTTGTTATGCGCCCCCCCAGGCACCGCACTGCGCACCCCCAGTGGGGCGCGCCCCACTATTTGAGAAGCACTGCTTTAGCAAGATCAGAATATTGGTTGTTAACACAGGTGAATTGATATCGATTTGTCAGGTAGGATTTAAACCACTGGAGTGCAGATCCTGTAACGCCCACAGTGTTTTCTAATCTATCAACTAAGATGTTATGGTCTATAGTGTCAAAGGCTGCATTAAGATCTAATAATACAAGAAAAGAAAATTATCAGAGGACATTAATAAGTCATTAACGACTTTAATTAAGGCTGTCTCAGTGCTATGGTGAGACCTAAAACCTGACTGAAAAACTTCATGAACGTTATTAGCTAGAAGATGGCGATTCAGCTGGTTGAACACTACTAGAATTTTAGAGACAAAAGGAAGGTTTGATATTGGTCTATAGTTGGACAGTATTAGAGGATCTAAATTAGGTTTTTTAAGTAATGGTTTAATGACTGCACACTTCAGATTTTTGGGGACATAGCCTATTTTAAGTGATGAATTTATAATGTTTATAAAAGGCTCTGTAATATTTGGTAGGAGGTCTTTAAGCAGGTTTGTAGGTATTGGGTCTAACATACAGGATGTTGTCTTTGATTGTGTAATTAATGAGACAAGCTCTTTTTTAGATATGGGGTTAAAGGTATTTAACTCTTGTACTATATTATTTTCTTTACCACTGGATTTTTCAGAAATCATTGAGGGTTGATTATTGCTACACGATGCATTAGATGATTTAAGTCTTATGTTTTCAATTTTGTCACTAAAGAAATTCATGAAATCATTGCTGCTGAACTGTGAGTGAAGCAGTTGTATGTGTTTATAAAAGCACATTTAACACTTTTTAAGCTGTTTGGGGGGGCTTCAATAAAATTATTCTATTGTATAGTATTATGTATATAGTATGTTTAAGTTAACATTTCCTGTAATGAATGAAAAGCACAATGAAAGAAATAATGTATCATCTAAACATCCCTAACTTAACAACAAAAGTCAATTCAAAATAACACCTGATACTCAGTTGCTCTCAGTAATGAACCAAATATTGTCTGTTCTGTAGCCAATTGGAAATAAAAATAACAAATGAACTAATTAACAATCAGCTATTGAAAAAATAAATTAACAATTTAACAAAAAAAATACCTCTTGTGTGAAATGTCAATTGGACACAGACATCGATTCGTTGGCTTGCGGACGACACGCAGCACCATTTGGTCCAATGAAGGTCATTTAAAACATTTCTTACTTTAAAAAAAAAAAAAAAGAACCCGCAATGTACGGACATAAAATACGGACGTATTCGTATAACGGACGTTAAGACACATTATCCATCACTGTTATTATCCACTTAACAACCAAAAACAGTATGAGGGGTGCTCTGCTGGTCTAATACTGTTACGTTGCACCTTGGGCTGCAACAACGAATCGATAAAAATCCGTTATCCGAATTTCCGTTATCGATTCGTTGGGTCGCGCGATTTCTGCGTTACTCGCAATGTCATAACCGCTTACGTGACCTGCAGCGCTTCAATAACGCTGGAAAAAAATAGCCGGAGGCGGAGTCTGCAAAACAAGTTGATAAATCGTAGAAATGAAACACAGCCAATGCAGAAAACAAGCCTCCGTTTAAATCCAAACTGTGGGAGCTTCACCATCACACAAATAAAGAACGTGGAACACGCAGCTCTGCGAATAATGAATTGAGCTGCACAGAACAGCACGGTGATGCCACGGTGACCACCTGAAATTAAACACTGATGAGGATGAAGCTGAACAGCAGATAAATCACTACAACATCCTGAGCTTCTTTAGTTTAAAGTCAATCAACTTCACACTATCAGACCAGCAGAGCACGCTTCATGCTGTATTTGGTTGCTATCTGGATAATAACAGCGATGGAGAATGTGTCTTAATGTCCGTTATACAAATACGTCCGTGTTTCCCGGGACATGTCCGTATTTCACGTCCTGTCCCGGTTTATTTTTTGAAGTGAGGAAATGTCCTGGTTTTTAGCGTATCAATAGCAGCACACCGCAGGGGAGCGGGGAATTGACATACGGACGGCGTAAAAGTACGCAAGCGCGTGTTTACAAAAGAGTCCCCCCCCCCCCCTCCCTCAGACCGTGTCGAGACAAACGGGAAGCCTTGTGCACGGTGTGCAAAGCAGCCACATATGTCCTGGTGTCCAATTGACATTTCACACAAGAGGTATTTTTTGTTAACTGGCTAATTTGTTAATTCTTTTTTTTTTCAATAGCTGATTGTTAATTAGTTCATTTCTTAATTATTTTTTTTCCAATGGACTATAGAACAGACAATATTTGATTCATTACTGAGGGCAACTGAGTTATCGTGTTATTTGGAGTTGACTTTTGTTGTTAAGTGAGGGATGTTTAGATGATACATTTTCTTTCATTGTGTTTTTCATTCATTCATTCATTCATTCATTATCTCCCGCTTTATCCTCTATTAGGGTCGCGGTGGGGTTCCCCATGCCCATCCAGGGGAGAACGTCTCGGGCGCTGGGCAGATAGACCCAGGACAGGGCGCCAATCCATCGCTGGGTGTTTTTCATTCATTACAGGAAATGTCAACTTAAACATTTTGAATAAAATTCATTAATTCATTCATTATCTTCCGCTTTATCCTATATTAGGTTCGCGGTGGGGTTCCCCATGCCCATCCAGGGGAGAACGTTTTCGGGGCGCTGGGCAGATACACCCAGGACAGGGCGCCAATCCATCACTGGGCTTGAATAAAATTACTATATATAATACTATACTATGGAATAATTTTACTGAAAAACATCTGTCTTTGGATAAAAGCGTCTGCTAAATGATTAAATGTAAAGACATGGAAATTTTATTTTATTTTTTTTATATCCGATTCATCGATTAATCGATTATAAAAATAATCGTTAGTTGCAGCCCTAGTTGCACTGTTACGTTGATTCACTTCAAAACTAAAGAACCTCCAGATGTTATAGTGATTTATATGCTGTTCAGCTTCATCCTCATCAGTGTTTAGTTTCAGGTGGTGGATGATCACCGTGGTGCTCAGTGTAGCTGAATTCATTTTGCAGTGCTTGCATGTTCCACGTTCTTTATTTGTGTGCAGTGTGAAGCACCCGCAGTTTTGATTTAGATGGAAGCTTTTTCTGCGTTGGCTGTGTTTCATTTGTGCGATTTATCAACTTGTTTTTCAGACTCCACCTCGTTCTGTTCAACCCGCGTTATTGAAGCACTGTGAACGGTTACGACATTGCGAGTAATGCGGAAATAGTGTGACCCAACGAATCTATAATTAAAAATCGTTTATCGACACTTTTGATAAATTGATTTTTATCTATTTTATCGATTCGTTGTTGCAGCCCTAGTATATATTATATAAAGTAATAATGTATGCATATATGCAGTAGGTAAGTATTTTAAATGCAGTGATTGCAATACATAGTGTGCAAATTCTGTTGCCATGAAGTGGTAAAAATAACATAAATATGTACACTGGAGTTCAAAATTAGAGAATAATGTATGAACACGTATGTATGTGGGTGTGTATGTATATAAATGCAAGTTTATCCAGCTTGGAGTTAGAAAATATGCCTAAAAATGATAACATGGTCAAAATAATTTTATCCAAGTTATTGGCCTAAGAATTGTGCACATGGTGTAGATATAAAAGACACAGTGGTACATGGCACATGTTTTATTAAATTTTTTACAGAATTTGATTTAATTATAATGAGTTATACTAAACAAAGGGCGGCACGGTGGCTTAGTGGTTAGCACGTTCGCCTCTCAGCGCTAGGGATTCCCGGTTCGAATCCCCATCTGGGTGGAGTTTCCATGTTCTCCCCGTGTCCGCGTGGGTTTCCTCCGGGTTCTCCGGTTTCCTCCCACAGTCCAAAAACATGGTTCAAGTCTATTGAGTTCTCCGAATTGCCCATATAGTGTGTGTATGTGTGCGTGTCTGTGTGAGTGTGTGCCCAGCGATAGATTGGCGCCCTGTCCTGGGTGTATCTGCCCAGCGCCCGAAATGTTCTCCCCTGGATGGGCATGGGAAATCCCCCCGCGACCCTAATATAGGACAATGCGGAAGATAATGAAGGAATGAATATACTACACAATTTTTAGCTAGGTTACCCATTTAAAAAAAAAACTGTTACTGCTGTTTTTTAAGTACTTTTGCTTGAGTAGGGTATTAAATGCTGAGCTTTGTTTTTGCAATCCTATATTTTGTTTTCAAACAATGTTAATAATCCTTTTTTTTAATGGAGTTTAGGTGATTAATAGATTATTTCACATGACACAGTTTTAGCGAAACCAATTTAATTTAAACCTTTTTAATAATTTGTAATGCATTTTAATACTGTTATTACTTCCTAGTAATTTGGAACTGTTTAATTTAATGAAGGTTAAAAGTGTCAAATAAGGCATAGTGACAATGTGTTAAAACAGGGGTGCTCAATACGTCGAAGGGGTGTCAGGTAGATCGCGATGGAGGACGTATCAGCGCTTTTTTACAGCACAGTATCTGAAGCGCTTATACACGCGCGCACACATTTCACACACACAATGTGATTCATTCTGAATCTGAATCTCTATCCCTGTGCAAGCGAGCATGTGTGCAAGCGAAGAATGTGTTTAATAAGAGCAATTTTTGTGAAAATGGGAATATGAAGCCGTCTTTTCTATGCTGATTCGACAATACTTCCATCCATTATCTTCCACTTTATCCTCTATTAGGGTCGCGGGGGTTTCCCCATGCCCATCCAGGGGAGAACGTTTCGAGCGCTGGACAGATACACCCAGGACAGGGCGCCAATCTATCGCTGGGCACACACTCACTCACACAGACACACTCTTTATGGGGCAATTTGGAGAATTCAATTAACTTGATCCATGTTTTTCGACTGTGGGAAGAAACCGGAGAACCTGGAGGAAACCCATGGGGAGAACATGGAAACTCCACCCAGATTGGGATTCGAACCTGGAATCCCTAGTGCTGAGAGGCGAATGTGCTAACCACTAAACCACCGTGCCCCCTTAATACTAACATAATGTGTGTAAACAGGTTTCAATATAAAAGCCTAAAAAATTATTAACCCTGGTAGATCTCGATGACCTGAAAAGTAGATCTCAGGCCAGAAAAGTGTTAAAACATTAAACAAATTCCTACTTGTGTTTATCTTGTGTTTTTAATGTTTTAAAGAACATGCTGTTCTGTTGGTTTGTCTTTTTGTTTTTAAGGTTGGGTTCCTTTAGTTGCCCCTAACATTACAGTATGTTCAGCCTGTGTAATGAAGTTGAATTATTGTTGTTACAGAGGTGACCGGTTTAACCATATGAGCTATCATGGCAGCATGGAAGATAGAGCTAGGTAAGCCAGTACAGATCCTTACTTTAATGCAGGGGTCAAGCACCAAATAAGGCTTTTTTTTGTTGATTGTTTATATGAGCTGACTTTTTTTTTTATTCAAGTTCAAGTAATTTATTTATGTAGCGCTTTTTACAACTGTACATTGTCACAAAGCAGCTTTACAGAGTTAAAAGCCTTTAAACCCACAAAGAGCAAGCCAAAGCGACAGTGGCAAGAAAAAAATTCCCTGTTATGTTGTTATTTTAAGGAAGATATCTTGGCAGGACTAAGACTCAGTGGGGGACTCATCTTCCTTAAGCGGGCAGGCAGCAGCAACAGTGTAGGACAGCCATGTACAGATAGTGTGGAGATCGGGTGACCATATTTAACAAATGGAAAAACTCTTAACAACTGGAAAACTATATGTAAGTCCATTAAGGGGGTCCTGCAGGACCGTCAGTCCAATTAATATCCAGGTTCCATCCAGTAATCATCTTAGCTGCAGTGCTTTGGCAGAGCCATGGATGAAGATCTGACTACAGCTCAAAAGAAACAGAAAAGATAAGCAGTTAGATCTAACAATAAAGCACAGCATTTAAGTAATACCGTAAGTAATTGACACAGTGCAGCATGTGACTCCGGCATCACTGACTAAAGCAGCATATCTAAAAGAGGCAGATACTGCAGACTCCACATAGCTGAGAGGGCTCCCTGGAACAGCATCATTTCAGCGCCACACCCCCCATTAATGATGAGGTGGGTGAAGATGTGAAACGCCAGCACACACTGATCGCAGATTAGCAACCCAACACAGTCAAGCCTGAGATCTACATCTTTATCTACAGGGAATTAATTAAACCCAAGATTAAATACACAAGTTTTTAATCACTTTTAAAGATTAATAATGATTCAGAATCACGAACAGTAACTGGAAGGCTATTCCAAAGTTGAGGAGCCTTGTGGGAGAATGCTCTTCCACCAGCAGTAATTTTATTTATTCTAAAAGTAAACCAGCTCCTTGAGATCTGAGCTCGCTTATTCAATTGAATCAGCTCACTCAGATACTGTGGAGCCTGGTTATGAAGAATTTTATGTTATCAATAAAATTTTGTACTAAATATGAAACATAAATGATAGCCAGTGTAAGTTTGATAATACAGGACTGATATGATCAAACTTTCTGGTTTTAGTTAAAACTCTAGCTGCAACCTTTTGCACAAGTTGTAATTTATGTAATGATTTATTAGAACATCCTGTCAGAAGTAAATTACAATAATCTAACCTTGTGGTAATAAAAGCATGATTTAGTTTTTCTGCATCTTGGAGGGAGAGGATATTTCTTAGCTTCGAAATGTTACAAAGGTGAAAAAATTAATGTGCTTTGTAAAGGAGAGATCTGAATCAATAATGACACCGAGATTATTTACAGATAAACTGGGTCTAATTAAAGAGTTATCGAGGTTTAACACCGTGTTAAAACTGTGTTAATTTAGTCCTTGGGTCCAACTATTAGAAACTCAGTTTTATCAGAATTTAGCAGTAGGAAGTGTTTTTTTGCAATGAATAAACTGCCAAATCGAAACTGATGCTCCAGACTAACATTTTAATTTTGATTAATGTACCTAATTTTTTTTTTTTTTTTTTAATGTATAAGGTGAGATGTAATGTCTTATTTTTTATTCCTACCTTCATGTAGAAAAGAAGAATTTCAATGTCACTTAGAGAAAGTAAAAGTATAGGTGTGAATTTGCAGATTGCAAGTAGAAAGGTGTTATTATACACAGCGACCTGTCAAATGTCAGGCACATTGGTGCCACATTTTGTAACATAATATACACTTGTGTTATTATAATCTTTTAAAGAGGCGCAAATATATGATACCCCTGAACCAGATCACAGTTTTGGTGTGACATGTAATTATTGGATTATTTAAAATTTTTATTAGTTATAGCAGTGTGTTGTTATTGAGAAACAAAATTCAATTTTTCTCCCCCCACTCCTCCGTTCTCTGTTAAGTGACAGAAGTTGGAGACCTGGAGATCGCTATGAGAGCATGGTAAGTTGAAATTATTGATCTGTGGCATGACCAATACACATTGTTTCAATAGCAATATACAGTCATATGCAAAAGTTTGGGCACCCCTATTAATCTTAATCATTTTTAGTTCAAAATATTTGGGTGTTTGCAACAGCCATTTCAGTTTGATATATCTAATAACTGATGGACACAGTGATATTTCAGGATTGAAATGAGGTTTATTGTACTAACAGAAAATGTGCAATATGCATTAAACCAAAATTTGACAGGTGCAAAAGTATGGGCACCTCAACAGAAAAGTGACATTAATATTTAGTAAATCCTCCTTTTGCAAAAATAACAGCCTCTGGTCCTTTCTGTAGCTTTTAATCAGTTCCTATTTCTTGGATGAAGGTATTTTTGACCATTCCTCTTTACAAAACAATTCCAGTTCAGTTAAGTTTGATGGTCGCCGAGCATGGACAGCCCGCTTCAAATCATCCCACAGATGTTCAATGATATTCAGGTCTGGGGACTGGGATGGCCATTGTTCCTCTGCATGAATACCTGAGTAGATTTGGAGCAGTGTTTTGGATCATTGTCTTGTGGAAATATCCATCACCGGCGTAACTTCAACTTTGTCACTGATTCTTGAACATTATTCTCAAGAATCTGCTGATACTGAGTGGAATACCATGCGACCCTCAACTTTAACAAGATTCCCGGTGCCGGCATTGGCCACACAGCCCCAAAGCATGATAGAACCTCCACCAAATTTTACATTGGGTAGAAAGTGTTTTTCTTGGAATGCTGTGTTTTTTTACCGCCATGCATAACACCCTTTTTGTATGACCAAACAACTCAATCTTTGTTTCATCAGTCCACAGGACCTTCTTCCAAAATGAAGCTGGCTTGTCCAAATGTGCTTTTGCATACCTCAGGCTACTCTGTTTATGGAGTGCTTACAAAAACGGCTTCTTTGGCATCACTCTCCCATACAGCTTCTCCTTGTGCAAAGTGCGCTGTATTGTTGACCGATGCACAGTGACACCATCTGCAGCAAGATGATGCTGCAGCTCTTTGGAGGTGGTCTGTGGATTGTCCTTGACTGTTCTCACCATTCTTCTCCTCTGCCTTTCTGATATTTTTCTTGGCCTGACACTTCTGGGCTTCCTGTGGTCTTCCATTTCCTTACTATGTTCCTCACAGTGCAAACTGACAGGTTAAATCTCTGAGACAACTTTTTGTATCCTTCCCCTGAACAACTATGTTGAACAATCTTTGTTTTCAGATAATTTGAGAGTTGTTTTGAGGAGTTCATGATGTCACTCTTCATAAGAGATTCAAATAGGAGAACAACTTGCAATTAGCCACCTTAAATACCTTTGCTCATAATTGGATACACCTGGCTATGGAGTTCAAAGCTCAATGAGGTTACCAAACCAATTTTGTGCTTCAGTAAGTCAGTAAAAAGTAGTTAGGAGTATTCAAATCAATAAAATAATAAGGGTACCCATACTTTTGCACCTGTCAAATTTTGGTTTAATGCATATTGCACATTTTATGTTAGTACAATAAACCTCATTTCAATCCTGAAACATTACTGTGTACATCAGTTATTAGATATATCAAACTAAAATAGCTGTTGCAAACACCCAAATATTTAGAACTAAAAATGATTAAGATTAATAGGGGTGCCCAAATTTTTGCATATGACTGTAGAAGTGGTTTTAGTAACCATATATAATCATGGCAAAAAAAACAAGTGTGGCACCCCTTGCACTTCTTTCAGAAAACATTGTGTCTATTACAGATGCTTGCTATTCACATATTTACTTTGCTTGTTTCAGGTGAAACCATAACAAGACCATTGTTCAGGTCTCTGGGTCTGTACACCCACTAGGCATGAAACTATGTAAAATGAGCAGATAATTGTCTAAGAATGTATAAAAACTAAATTGTAATTAAGTAGTGCATCCATTACATATTTAAATGTTCTTATTTTCCATGTTCACATTATTAACACCAACACCATCTGCGACACTATAGGTAATCATAAAAATTGATGGAAGATGTTTATGAAGAATTGATTAAATATTTTTCAGCCAACATCCAAAAAACAAGTTACTAGCTCACACAATCGATACCATGTGAATGGATCAATTGTTTTTATTTATTTATTTTTTATGTGGTTTTTGGAGTAAGGAAAAAATTAGTTAAAATAAAGAATTATCACATGATTAAATTTAGGTATTTTTTTATTAAATAAACATATTTTAATAAAATATGAGATTCTTTTGTTTAGTCTATTTTTGTAGGTCTTTTCTTTTCTTATTTTGTCAGTCTAGTAGAAAATAACTAAATACCAAAGCAACAGTGATTGCAGAATAATTCTCCTTGCTTACTTATTACCAAAGATGACCTTATTCCAGTTTAGTCTATAATTGAGACTGGAGGTTGTGTCCACACTAGACATTTCTTCCGTCAGGTACAATTTGTTTATAAATTTTATAAATATACCTGGATTTCTGTTGGACTAATGGTGCTAATAGTCCTGGCGCAAAAGTTTTTAAGTTAAATTCTTTATATATATTCTGATGATTGTCCAACTAATGAATATTGTTGCTCTTGAGGCCTTAGTTTGTATGTTATACAGGATTGTTCAATATCATGATCATCATTATTCATGTGTTGCATTTTTTTTGTTTTGTGTTTGTTTTTTAACAGTGCCTGTCTGGATATGGTGAGTCTTTTTTCTCTCTCTCTCTCTCTCTCTCTCTCTCTCTCTCTCTCTCTCTCTCTCTCTCTCTCTCTTTCTCTCTCTCTCTTTCTCTCTCTCTCTTTCCCTCTCTCTCCTCTCTCTCTCTCTTTCTCTCTCTCTCTCTCTCACCCACCCACCCTTAATGTTTAGTTAGTACAAATGTTAGTTGTGAACACTTAAATAATAATTTTAATTCTCTGTACTGTTTTTTTTTTTTTTTTTCTAATATTCGTTCTTGTCTAATAACTAGACAGTAATTCCTCTTGGGAACCTTTTCAGTCTGGTAAGTGCAAGTCATGTCTTATCTCTTGAAGTCAGATGATTGGTAGTAGGTTTGAATTCAAAAAGTTTTCCCTCACTCTTGTTCTCGACAGCTGGTAGAGGTTCCTACAGTGATATTGGCGGTCCTGTCATTACAACACAAGTTACTATACCCAAAGATGTAAGTGCAAATTAGGTCTGTTCTTATATGCACTTAAAGCTCTACTTTAGAGTCAGTATATATATCATGACCATCATGTCATTTTATTCAATTTTTTTAGTTGGCTGGCTCAATTATTGGAAAGGGTGGGCAACGTATCAAACAAATCCGCCATGAATCAGGAGCCTCCATTAAGATTGATGAGCCTTTAGAGGGTTCAGAAGACCGTATTATCACCATTACTGGCACCCAGGACCAGATTCAGAATGCTCAATATCTGCTGCAGAACAGGTAAGTTAAAGGAAAATGTTAACAGCCCTTTACCGTACACCATCTTCCCGTCATTTATTTACATTAATGTACAACCTCTCCTGTCTTATTGCTTTATAATAAAATGGGAAGTTCCGGTCCTTAAATCTGGTTGGCTGAGCTGTTTGTCCAGCTGTGACAATATTGACAATAATGCACACAATTGAATCACCTTTGTATTAATGCATGATTTGCAATACATTATTTTAAGTCAATAAGTACAGATTAATATAAACAGCGAGCTGATTCCCAATGAGTACTAAGCCTGTTGCAGCTGTTTTTTTTTTTTATTTCTTTTTTTTTTTTTTATATATAAACTGTTTTGTAACTCGGCCACTGGATAGCAGTTCATATGTTCATGGTGGTGTTGGTTTTAAGGAAGTCTTGTGACAAGACATGACCTTTTTTAAAAAAAAAACTTACATTTCAGAAAACGGCAACAAACAGCAATAATTGTAGCAGGATAAGTAGGATATTCAATCAATTTCAGCAAATTCAGGTTTGATAATTCTACAGTTTACCTGGTTTTCTACTACTGACTTGTGTTCTCACTTGTAAGTCGATTTGGATAAAAGTGTCTGCTAAATGTAATGTAAATGTAAATTGGAATAAAACTTGCATACAGTTGAGTCTTGGCCTTGGTTTACTGCTAAACCACTGTGTATTCTTGACATAAAAGTAGGTTTAAATTATATATAAGTCATATTATTGTGCTTTAAATTATTGAAAACCTTTAAAACCCTGAAAATTTGCCAGAAATAAAATAGAGGATAGGATATAATTTATGAACTTGAGCAAATGAGTAAGAATAATGCACCAGTGTCCGAACTTTAACTAGTACTGTATATTCAACCACTCAGTCCAATAGAAACAATTAATTCATCAATGAAGTTTAAAAAGTATTGTTCGTCTCATGATCCTGACAGAGTTGCAGGACTTGTTGGTTTAATGATAATGATTGTTGTTCATAAGAAACCAAGTATGCCAGATCAGCTGTATCATTGTAGCAGTGCTCTAGCAGGGTTAAGGATGAGGAGCTGGTGTCTAAATAATAAAAAAAAAAAACTTTATAGAGTTTAAGCCATTGTAATCTAGTGGCAGAAAGAATTTAACCCAGCGCAGTACAAGACCCTGGTGCTGCTGACTGGAACTGCATAACTAAAGAGGAAATACAGCCTAGAAAACATTAGCAGCCAATAAAACATTTAGGTTCATACTACAAACATAGGTAGAGAAAACTAGAGAAAAAAGAGAAAAAAGCAACTACACACTGACTAAAATTTAATTGAATCATTGTGAAATAAGATAAGACATGGAAGTGCAAACTAAATAACCAGCTCTGTTCCCATAGTTATTTGATTAAGACAAACTGCAGGACTAGGAAGGAACTTGTGGTTGTAGTGAATATTTTCTTTTACTGTGATCTTGTTTACTGTAGAGACAAAATATTACTGTGTTCAAAATTGTTGTGGAAATTAGATTTTCTCAGTTTTTTGTAAATGGTCTATGACAGTGGTTCTCAAATTTTTAATAATGTAAATGTAATAAATAATGCTGACACCTCTCTTAATTAGAGCAACACCAATAAAAAAAATCTTATTTTTTTTCACTGTTAATTTGATCTAAAAGGTTCTTTTGTTAGTCAATTTGTCCCCTGGAAATTTACTCTTGTAGTACAGTTGTTACACCATTTTTTTATTTAACCCTTTATTGTTTATGCTCATTTGGTACAGTCTGTGTACTTTGACTTAAATGTTCATAGTGGTTCAGTTTACTTTCTGCATGCTTGGCTGAAACCCCAATCTCGTGTATTCAAACTACATCAGCACCTGTATTATTTTGGTTATATATCTCAGAAAGTCCTGAACCCAGTTGCAGAAGGAGGTTTTCAGGTCCAGTAGGTTCAATTTTCTAATCAGGTGCTGGAGGAATGAGTGGTGTATGCTGAACTAAATTCCATAAACAGCATTTACTATAATGATAAGCAAATTGCATTAATTGTTGTAAGCTTTTGGTGCCCCCTCTTTTGACTCACTGGGTCACATGGTAAAAAGTTTAACCAGACTAGAGACCTTTGCTTATAAATCAACATGATTAATAAAGCAGTAGTCTACGAGAGGGCGTGCAATAAATAAGTAATGTGAGGGGTTAGGCCTGATGCAAAGCGAAATACAGTTACACCTCTTTCCTGTGGTTTATTCACAATAATGTATAACCTTGAGTACCTTATTCCTTTTATAAAATAGCTACAAACACACTATAAAAAAGGTTTGATTAATTGTATTGATTGAAAACAAATTCATTAATAAACTTCCACGATATAATCTGGTCCAGTTTTTAAAGCAAACATTGATTGCAAGGTAACCAGTTACTGGTTTCTCTAACGATAAAAAAAATAACAGCTGAACAGGTTTAATGCTCATGGGGAATCTGCTTGCTGTTTACATTAATCTGTGTTTTCATTTATGGTACAGTAAAAATAATGGATTGTATTTCATGCATTAATATGAATGTGAAACGGACAGAGGTGAGCATTATTGTCAAAAATGATTCGGCTAAACAAACTGCTTTAAGGAACGGTTTTATAATATTGAACGAACGTTCAGTAAATTATAATAGTGAATTATCAAAAGCACTGAAATCTGTTCAATGACTTGAATATAATATATATACCTATAAAGTCTTACATTGTAATGCTGTTGTTTTTCAGTGTGAAACAGTACTCTGGTCGTTTCTTCTAAAACAATGTTGAATAAAGACACACTGCCATACTTGGTCTACTCCAGTTACTTTTCAGAGTCAACATTCCTTTGCTGTATTTCCTAACAATCTCTTAACAACCAGAACTACGAATGAACAAGGACGTAAGGTATAGCAGAATTGGTGGATATTTTCTTCTTTCTTTTCTCTTGCACGCATCGATGTTTCTTATACCACATCTTTAGACCTAAGTTGGTTATAATTATGTAATTTTTAGAAGTGTTTTTCTTTTCTCCATTTCGACTTTTGCAAAAGCAGGATGGTATATCTGTACATGTCCTGGTGTAAATGTCCTGTTTTTACTGATCAAATTTGGATTATGGATTTAGCCTTGTATGGAAGCCAGCCAGTTACTCTGGCTGACATTGTCTCTGTTTAATCTTGCTGATGCTTATTTCATACTATCAATTTATATGTTTTTAATATTTTAACATTTGTATTTACCTGACAGTTTGAAAAAACTGAATCTGTTGAAGATGTCAACATTTGTGATTAGATCTGTGTTCTTCCCTGATGGGTTCTGTAGAATTTGCCATAAGACTGATTTAATAAAGTTTGTCTGAATTTATTTTGACTTGTTCCAATCCTCTTTCTGGTGTGTAGCAAACAAAAATGATTTTAACACAATTCAAAATTTAATGTTTATTGTTCCAAAAATGTTATTAATAGATTTTCAAATTCCACCATTTGTTAAATATGAAAATTTAGACTTTCTGTATTTATTTTTTATGAACTATAATGGAATTGATTTTTGAAAAGCTGTTGAGTTTGTGAACTAGTTAATAAAGTATTCAGTCTATTTCTCTATACTTAATTTTCTTGGATGTCATCGTTGTTTTTAGTCATAATAGAGCCATATACATATATGTATGTGTGTGTGTGTGTGTGTGTGTGTGTGTATATATATATATATATATGTGTGTATATATATATATATGTGTGTGTGTGTGTGTGTATATATATATAATGTACAGTCATATGCAAAAGTTTGGGCACCCCTATTAATCTTTATTTTTAGTTCTAAATGTGTTTGCAACAGCCATTTCAGTTTGATATATCTAATAACTGATGGACACAGTAACATTTCAGGATTGAAATGAGGTTTATTGTACTAACATAAAATGTGCAATATGCATTAAACCAAAATTTGACAGGTGCAAAAGTATGGGTACCTTTATTATTTTATTGATTTGAATACTCCTAACTACTTTTTACTGACTTACTGAAGCACAAAATTGGTTTGGTAACCTCATTGAGCTTTGAACTCTATAGCCAGGTGTATCCAATCATGAGTAAAGGTATTTAAGGTGGCTAATTGCAAGTTGTTCTTCTATTTGAATCTCTTCTGAAGAGTGGCATCATGGGCTCCTCAAAACAACTCTCAAATGAAAACAAAGATTGTTCAACATAGTTGTTCAGGGGAAGGATACAAAAAGTTGTCTCAGAGATTTAACCTGTCAGTTTGCACTGTGAGGAACATAGTAAGGAAATGGAAGACCACAGGGACAGTTCTTGTTAAGCCCAGAAGTGTCAGGCCAAGAAAAATATCAGAAAGGCAGAGGAGAAGAATGGTGAGAACAGTCAAGGACAATCCACAGACCACCTCCAAAGAGCTGTAGCATCATCTTGCTGCAGATGGTGTCACTGTGCATCGGTCAACAATACAGCGCACTTTGCACAAGGAGAAGCTGTATGGGAGAGTGATGCCAAAGAAGCCGTTTTTGTAAGCACTCCATAAACAGAGTAGCCTGAGGTATGCAAAAGCACATTTGGACAAGCCAGTTTCATTTTGGAAGAAGGTCCTGTGGACTGATGAAACAAAGATTGAGTTGTTTGGTCATACAAAAAGGCGTTATGCATGGCATCAAAAAAACAGCATTCCAAGAAAAACACTTGCTACCCACTGTAAAATTTGGTGGAGTTTCCATCATGCTTTGGGGCTGTGTGGCCAATGCTGGCACCGGGAATCTTGTTAAAGTTGAGGGTCGCATGGATTCCACTCAGTATCAGCAGATTCTTGAGAATAATGTTCAAGAATCAGTGACAAAGTTGAAGTTACGCCAGGGATGGATATTTCAGCAAGACAATGATCCAAAACACCGCTCCAAATCTACTCAGGCATTCATGCAGTGGAACAATGGCCATCCCAGTCCCCAGACCTGAATATCATTGAACATCTGTGGGATGGTTTGAAGCGGGCTGTCCATGCTTGGCGACCATCAAACTTAACTGAACTGGAATTGTTTTGTAAAGTGGAATGGTCAAAAATACCTTCATCCAGGATCCAGGAACTGATTAAAAGCTACAGGAAGCGATTAGAGGCTGTTATTTTTGCAAAAGGAGGATCAACTAAATATTAATGTCACTTTTCTGTTGAGGTGCCCATACTTTTGCACCTGTCAAATTTTCTTTTAATCCATGATGCCAGGTACACAATCAAGATTGCCAGTTCCTGCTGCAGAAAAACAGCAATCTTGATTGTGTACTGTTATGTTCCAATAAACGGTCATAAGTTGGCGGTTTTGTTCCAAAAGAATTTAATGCGTTTTCATCAGCCATTCAGCAGTTGTTTACATATCGTAAATTACAAAAATATCATTGCAATAGTAAAAGCTTTCCAAAGTTGACCAAACCTTTCAAATAATGCAATTCATGTCTTTTTACGTTCAATAACTTCCAACAGTCCCCCCTTTCACACCTTTCTAAAGGTGTGAACTACCTTAATTACATACATTGGTAATATATAATCATATTTATAATGTGGTGTAATCCTAATGTTAGTGTGTACGGATGGTGCTGAGGTTACTTCATTCCTCTGAAAAGACTGTGTCTCTTAGAGGTTCTTCTATTCCTCCACGTAGTTCCAGTGCATATCAGTTCATTTCTAAACAATTAATCTAATATTCTCCTTTGTGATGTACGCTTTTGTGAAAAATGTGCGGTGTGTCACAGAGCATAGTTGTTGGTTTTCTTGGTCTTGGAGACCGTCCCTGTCTCCTACTAGACCATTCCTCATCTGGTCTTCGCTCTGGTCCCGAAACTTGTGATTATGTGACTTATAGAAAAATAGAAAAAATTAAATAAAATTTGTACAGGATTTACAGTTGAATAATCAATCTCTTGCCTTTTTGGCTTGATGAGTCAACATACCTAGTACTTTTTCATAGACTAAAATAAAAAGTTTTCTTTATACCTTTTATGAGCCAGATTAACTTTTATGATGTTAGTTCTATGCCATAGCATGAGATTAACATAAAATCCAATTAATTTCAAGCTCAGTGTGTTTTATTTCATTATTCTGAATTTAACTCCGCTTCTAATTGATCTTTAATTAACACTGTGTAAGATATCAGGTTGCCCATTTTTAACCTTTAACTTTTACTATGTATGATTTGATACTTTACACACGTGGACAAAATTGTTGGTACCCCTTGGTTAATGACAGAAAAACCCACAATGGTAACAGAAATAACTTTAATCTGATAAAAGTAATAATAAATAAGAATTCTATGAAAATGTACAAATGAAAGTCAGACATTGCTTTTCAACCATGCTTTAACAGAATTATTTAAAAAAATAAACTCATGAAACAGGCCTGGACAGAAATGATGGTACCCTTAACGTAATATTTAGTTGCACAACCTTTTGAGGCAATCACTGCAATCAAACGATTCCTGTATCTGTCAGTGAGACTTCTGCACCTCTCAGCAGGTATTTTGGCCCACTCTTCATGTGCAAATTGCTCCAGTTGTCTCAGGTTTGGGCGGCACGGTGGCTTAGTGGTTAGCACGTTCGCCTCTCAGCGCTAAGGGTTCCCGGTTCGAATCCCTATCTGGGTGGAGTTTCCATGTTCTCCCCGTGTCTGTGTGGGTTTCCTCCGGGTTCTCCGGTTTCCTCCCACAGTCCAAAAACATGGATCAAGTCGATTGAATTCTCAAAATTGCCCCATATAGAGTGTATCTGTGTGAGTGAGTGTGTGCCCAGCGATGGATTGGCGCCCTGTCCTGGGTCTATCTGCCCAGCGCCCGAGACGTTCTCCCCTGGATGGGCATGGGGAACCCCACCGCGACCCTAATAGAGGATAAAGCGGGAGATAATGAATGAATGTCTCAGGTTTGAAGGGTGCCTTTTCCAGACGGCATGTTTCAGCTCCTTCCAAAGATGCTCAATAGGATTTAGGTCAGGGCTCATAGAAGGCCACTTCAGAATAGTCCAGTGCTTTCCTCTTAACCATTCTTGAGTGTTTTTAGATGTGTGATTTGGGTCATTATCCCGTTGTAAGACCCACGACCTACGACTGAGACCAAGCTTTCTGACACTGGGCAGCACATTTCTCTCTAGAATCCCTAGTTAGTCTTGAGATTTCATTATACCCTGCACAGATTCAAGACACCCTGTGCCAGATGCAGCAAAGCAGCCCCAGAATATAACAGAGCCTCCTCCATGTTTCACAGTAGGGACAGTGTTCTTTTCTTGCTATGCTTCATTTTTCCGTCTGTGAACATAGAGCTGATGTGCCTTGCCAAAAAGTTCCATTTTTGTCTCATCTGTCCATAGGACATTCTCCCAGAAGCTTTGTGGCTTGTCAACATGAAGTTTGGCAAATTCCAGTCTGGCTTTTTTATGTTTTGTTTTCAACAATGGTGTCCTCCTTGGTAGTCTCCCATGAAGTCCACTTTGGCTCAAACATCGACGGATAGTTCGATCTGAGACTGATGTTCCTTGAGCTTGAAGTTCACCTTGAATCTCTTTAGATGTTTTTCTTGACTCTTTTGTTACCATTCGTGTTATCCATCTCTTTGATTTGTCATCAATTTTCCTCCTGCGTCCACGTCCAGGGAGGTTGGCTACAGTCCCATGGATCTTAAATTTCTGAATCACATGTGCAACTGTAGTCACAGGAACATCAAGCTGCTTGGAGATGGTCTTATAACCTTTACCTTTAACATGCTTGTCTATTTTCTTTCTAATGTCCAGAGACAACTCTTTTCTTTGCTTCCTCTGGTTCATGTTGAGTGTGGTACACACCTTGTCACCAAACAGCACAGTGACTGCCTGTAGCCCTACACTACACAGCCCCACTGACTGATTACAATATTGTAGACACCTGTGATACTAATTAGTGTACACACCTTGATTTAACATGTCCATTTGGTCACATTATTTTCAGTGGTACCATCATTTCTGTCCAGGCCTGTTTTATGAGTTTATTTTTTTAAATAATTCTGTTAAAGCATGGTTGAAAAGCAATGTCTGACTTTCATTTGTACATTTTCATAGAATTTTTATTTATTATTACTTTTATCAGATTAAAGTTATTTCTGTTACCATTGTGGGTTTTTCTGTCATTAACCAAGGGGTACCAACAATTTTGTCCACGTGTGTATATGTTCCTGACCATTTTAAAATTTGCTTTATTTTTTTGCTTAATGCTCACCCAACTCCCTGGAGTGATGGCCTTGTTTGGTTTAGTCTGTCCCCCCTTTGCCAGTGATCATTACCAAGAGGTGACACCTAACCATGTGTGCAATTATACGACAGTGGTGGCTAGAGCTGCCATAACTCTTATACATGAAAACAAAAACTTAAAGTATTTTTAAAACATTTAACCTCCCCCCTTTTTAAAACAAAACATTTGTTTTAAAAAACGCCCAGACCGAAATGGCATGTGTAATTATTCTTAGAAGTAAATTATTCAAGACGGTACAGGAATCTGGAAGAGATTAATTATCAGTGATTTTCCTTGAAGTGATAATAATCTATGGTCCACCCCTCATTGCCTGTGGGTCATATTCAAAGGTGATGGTCACACAACACATAAGCATTAAAAATTATCATCAAGATTGTCCTCTGTTTTCTGCCAATCTGTAACACTAGGGGAAAATCAATCAATACAAAGTTATTATTTTAACTGGATCAAGCTGCTCTGTCAGCTCCGTCCACTAAAACCTGCAAATTGACATGAGATTAGTAAAGTTTAAACAGAACATAAAACAAACATACCAATCACATATAGAATGTAAAATTTGATAATTTAGGCCGTCTTCAGTGCATGACCTGTAAAAAATAAAACCTTCATCAACCAATTTATAAAAACAATGCTGCAAAAAATTATAACAGTAATCATTTTTATTATATTTATATATGGATCGGCAAGATTTTTCCTCATGCTGCTAATGTAATGTCAGTCAGTCCAGTCTAATCTAGATTATTATCAGTCAAACCTTCTCAGGAATGGTGCTCGGTCCCTTTTTTGCTTCATAATTAAAAGTATTTTAATGAGCTCTAAACTATACCCAACAACTGTGAAACCACACACAACTGCCTTCTTTTCAAACAGCAATAAATTCTTCATACCCCTACCTCTACACTCCTGTGACCTCATAACAGACACACACACAGACCCAGACACCCCCACTCACACACATACACACAGGATGTTAAAACAGATAAGAACAGAGTGCAGCCAGAACCTATAAGAAATGTATTTAATTTTCAACAATAAATTACCTATTTAATTTACAATTGGCAAGCAAGTATTTTTATACCAAAATGTATTAAGTTATTTATTTACCTTTTACCCTATTAAAACTGTCTTAAAACCTAAATGCCATTAATTAATTTGTGTAACATGTGAATTTAATGCTTGCAGCAGTTCAGGTTCAGTCAAACTGGCTTTTTAAACAGTTGCTCAGAGACAGACGGACTGATGGACCAGTGAAATGGACAGCTCTCTGATCCTAAGATACTGTCCATATTAATTCCATAGCGTCGGCGTCTCCCTGATCTGGGCAGATCTGGGATCAACAGACCCTCACCCATCTTTTGGCCGAGCATGCCCTCTCTTTTCGCTTGGAATTCTCACACTCCATCATCACGTATTTTCAGAGCATACTGTGAATCCAAGCCTTGACATGCTCACCATTTATTAACTCAGAAATTGCTTTAATGAAGCATTAAACATTTTTGTCTTTCACACAATATTATTAAGCTTACATTTTGCTTTTATCTTTACTTTATTCTAAATCACTGTTTCTTAACTTAATATTATAATAATATTTAATTCTCACTAACTTCTACCATAACTTATTTATTTTATTTAGTAATTTACTCATTTGATTGTGATTGTGCTAGTTTTCATTTCTAAATTTGATCATTTTCACCTAGAATATAAGCTGCGAAAAAGTGTAGAGTAAAAATGAATAGAGTTTGACTCATCACATCATACATTCAGACTTAATCCCCACAACAAAATATGCCAAACAACACATAAGTTAACAGACTAACATACTAACATTTATAGTGGTACCACACACAAACCAACACTAAGAATTACCTAACTATATTGCAATACAAATTTCTAATTCAATTTAGTGTACACTTTAACTTAATAATGCTTCATTTTTATATTGATTTTTGGTTCAGACTCTGGACTGTAATCCGTACTTTAATCATACTTAACATATTTTATCACTTTCAGTCTTATGACCAAATCTATTGTTGAGCAGTTTCATAGTCTTTATCATATCAGACTATGTGGATCCATATAATTACAGAATATATATTTATATAACATTATATAACAGCAATTTAAACAAGACCGGTCACACAAATTGTACACTTGTAAATAAAGCAAAAGCAAAGCTAAATGATCACCGTGACGGTTTTTACCATGGAATGCTCCACTGTTCACCGTCGTCACGATGCCCTAGTCAGCAGTGTCCTACGTAATATAGGTTTCGGGTGATCTGGGGCCGCCCCACGTGCCCCGCCTCAGCAAGAGGCGCAAAGCCTAGTTCGGAGCAACTGAACTAGTGACTGAATTTACATTTGTTTGATGATCAGTACTGTAAATATTGGGTTATCAAATATAGATTCTCTCCAACCAGAAACAAACCATTACCCCAAACAGTAATATTTTAAAAAACAACTTACCTTTGTTTGATGATCAGCACTGTTAACGTTGGGTTATCAAATATAGATTCTCGCCAACCAGTAACAAACCACTAACTTTGTTCGATGATCAGCACTATTAACATTGGGTTATCAAATATAAATTCTCACCAACCAGTAACAAACCACAAACTTTGTTCGATGATCAGCACTGTTAACACTGGGTTATAAAATATAAATTCTCGCCAACCAGTAACAAACCATTTCCACAAATAGTAAATTTAGAAATAAAAAAATTATTCAGTAAAACTCATTTGTGCCCTGCAACATCTGTTGTGATGCTGTACACACGTTAAGATTAAATTTAGCAATAATCAATATACAGGATTTTGTTGTAACAGGTTCCTGCAACTAAATCGATGTGCACATCAGTGTTAACGAAGTGCAGCTTGCAACAGACAGAAATGGCAAATTGTGCGATCCAAACCGCTCCGCAACTCCCTGAACCGTTATACCACGACGAGGTCACCAATTTGTTCTGTTCCAATAAACGGTCATAAGTCGGCGGTTTTGTTCCAAAAGAATTTAATGCGTTTTACTGAATAGTCAAACAAGTGTACAGGAAAAATCATCAATGGCGGGCAACCACGATTGATGAGAGAGCTCTAAGGTCTCAAAGATCCTGCTTCAGTATATAATCCTTAGGTGGGCTGTCCTTCTTCTTTGGCTGATTGTGACTGGACCTTCCAAATATGGTGGAATTTTCTGAGTCCCCAGTCCCAATAATACTTTTTAACAAATGTTACTTTCCCCCTAATTCTATATTTTCACAGGTCACCCTGTGACCAGACTTTCTGACTCCTTCTCATGCTCATTTGACAAATGGTCATTCCTACAAATTACACACTCAACCCCCACCTGGTCATTCCTTCAGCCATTCAGCAGTTGTTTACATATCGTAAATTACAAAAATATCATTACAATGGTAAAAGCTTTCCAAAGTTGACCAAATTGTCTTAAAACCTAAATGCCATTAATTAATTTGTGTAACATGTGATTTTAATGCTTGCAGCAGTTCAGGTTCAGTCAAACTGGCTTTTTAAACAGTTGCTCAGAGACAGACGGACTGATGGACCAGTGAAATGGACAGCTCTCTGATCCTAAGATACCGTCCATATTAATTCCATAGCGTCGGCATCTCCCTGATCTGGGCAGATCTGGGATCAACAGACCCTCACCCGTCTTTTGGCCGAGCACGCCCTCTCTTTTCGCTTGGAATTCTCACACTCCATCATCACATATTTTCGGAGCATACTGTGAATCCAAGCCTTGACATGTTCACCATTTATCAACTCAGCAAATGCTTTAATAAAGCATTAAACATTTTTGTCTTTCACACATTATTATTAAGCTTACATTTTGCTTTTATCTTTACTTTATTCTAAATCACTGTTTCTTAACTTAATATTATAATAATATTTAATTCTCACTAACTTCACAATGGTAAAAGCTTTCCAAAGTTGACCAAAACTTTCAAATAATGCAATTCATGTCTTTTTACATTCAATAAATTCCAACAGTACCTGGCATCATGGATTCTCAGAAATACCAGGCCATTTTAAAGAGGGAACGTGATGCCATCTGTTGACAAATTAAACCTTGGACCTTCCAGCAAGACAGTGATCCCAAGCAGGATCCTGGAATGTCCTGGAGTGGCCTTCTCAGTCCCCAGATCTAAACCCGATTTAAAATCTTTGGTGGGATTTAAAGACGGCAGTTGCAACACGGAAGCCATCAAACATCACTGAACTAGAGGCTTTTGCACGTGAAGAATGGGCCAAGATTCCAATTGAGAGGTGTAAGAAGCTTGTTAGTACTTACCAAAAACGTTTGTTGGCAGTTATAAAAGCTAAAGGATGCTCCACAATGTATTAAAGCAGGGGGTTGAATAATAGTGCACATGCGTTCAAAGAGTTAGATTTTTCATTTGAATTTCAAAGTTATGTCAATTTCTGTTGTCAAAATAACTCAAATATGTATTAATAAATACTGTTTGTTGTTTAATGAGGTTTTTTTTGTCATTTATTGCCACTGTCTTTCATCCACATCTCTATAATGTCTTTGGAAGTGAGGGGGTTGAATATTTCTGATTGCAACTGTATGTATATATATGTGTGTGTGTGTGTGTATATATACACAGTGGAGGAAATAAGTATTTGATCCCCCACTGACTTTAAAGTTTTAATACAAAACAAATAAATGAAATGTCTCAATTTTTTGCCAGCTTTATTTTAACAGTGCCTCATAGAATATGAAAAGAAAAACGGAGAAAATTACATGAAATGAGAAATAAAAAATGTGCATTTCATTGAGGGAAATAATTATTTGATCCCCTAGTAAAACATCATTTAGTACTTGGTGGCAAAACCCTTGTTGGCAAGCATAGCAGTCAGAAGTTTCTTATTCTTTTTTTTTATAAGGTTTGCACACATTTCAGGAGTAATTTTGGCCCACAAATCACCTCCAAATCCTTAAGGTTTTTAAGCATGCATTTGGAAACGCGAAGCTTCAGCTCTCTCCATGGATTTTTGATGGGATTGAGGTCAGGAGACTGGTTAGGCCATTCCATGATCTTGATATGCTTCTTATGGAGCCAATCCTTTGTTTCCTTGGCTGTATGTTTTGGGTCGTTGTCGTGCTGAAGTTCAAGTTCAAGTAGTTTATTTATATAGCGCTTTTTACAACAGTCATTGTCACAAAGCAGATTTACAGAATGAAAAGCCTTTAAAAAGTGCAAGCCGAAGCGACAGTGACAAGAAAAAACTCCCCGTTATGTAGTTATTTAAGGAAGAAACCTTGGGAGGACCAAGAGTCAGTGGGGGACTCAAACTCCTTGAGTGGCCAGGTAGCAACAACAGTGTAGGACAGCCATGTACCGATATTTAACAAATGGAAAAACTCTAACTGGAAAACTATATGCGAGTCCATTAAGGTGGTCCTGCGGGACCGCCAGTCCAATTAATGTTCAGGTTCCATCCGGTATTCGTCGGCAGAGAATGTCGCTGCTCCACCACCCAGAGATGTTCTGGGGATAATGGAGCGAAACATCAGTGAAGGGTGGCCCCCAGCTGATGACCCTGCAGTTTGCACAATGGCACCGTCGGAGGTGCATCAGGCAGAAATGCCAAGCAGGTGTGATCACCTGTGCTTACATCAGGTTCCATCCGGTATTCGTCGGCAGAGCCATGGATGAGGGTCTGACTACACCTCCAGGAGGCCGGTCACACCTCAAAAGAATAAGACAAGGAAGGCAGTTAGAGCTAATAATAATAAACCACAGCATTTAATTAATAAGTAATTGATTGACACAGTGCAGCATGTGACTCTGGCATCACTGACTAGAGCAGCATAACTAAAAGAGGCAGATACTGCAGACTCTACATAGTTGAGATGGCTCCCCGGAACAGCATCATTTCAGCGCCACACCCCCCCATGAGGTAGGTGAAGAGGTGAAACGCCAGCACACACTGATCAGATTACCACCCCAACACAGCCAAGCCTGAGATCTACATCTTTATCTACAGGGGATTATTTAAACGCAATATTAAATAAATGTGTTTTTAAATTTATTTTTAAAGATTAATAGTGATTCAGAATCACGAACAGTAACTGGAAGGCTATTCCAAAGTTGAGGAGCCTTGTGAATGATTAATTAAAAACACGAAGGTAAGATTACTGAATAGAATTATAATAAAAAGTTACACCAATAGCAAATGAACGCCCCCTTTAGGTACAAACTCTGTTACGCGAATGCTGGAAAAATGCTGGAACCAAGAGCCCGCTGGGCCGAGCAAAGCGAGGCAGGCCTTGGCTAAGCAGAGCCTGACCAGGCCAAAACCAAGCAAAGCAGGGCCCAGCTGCAGCACTGGCCGGAGCTAAACCAGGAGACCAAATGAAGAGCCCAAGAGAAGAAAAGAGAGTTTGCCTGTTACATCCTTTTATATCCACATGAACCTTTAATCTTTTTGATGTTCATGAAGAGCCCTCATGAAGAGCCCAAGAGAAGAAAAGAGAGTTTGCCTGTTACATCCTTTTATATCCACATGAACCTTTAATCTTTTTTATGTTAATAAGGCTAGGAGCCAAGATTCTTTGTTAGGCCAGGTGTTACAAAGTATCAAAATAGTGTTAAATTAGGTCACTGCTACTTTAAATCTAGTCTCACCTAAAGCTCCACCCATAATTAGAACTGGAGGGAAACTTGAATTGAATCCTTTGTTCGCTGTTTGTTTGTGACATGGCTGGTGATACTGATCCTTCCTTTGAAACTGAGTGCGTCTGTGACTATGTAAGTTTATTTCCTTATTTGAATGTCCTTAGTTTAATATGATAATTTGGTTAAGTTTATATTGTTATATATTAACATATTATATATATTATATCTTAATTTGATGGCATTCAATTAGTCCAGTGTTTTCCTTACCCCCATGTGTTTGACCACACACACCATGATAGTTTGTGGGAACATCAAACTGGCATAATGAGTAATATTTAATATGGTCCGAGCTGGATTCGTTAATCATCATGGATAATACAAGAAGATCCCAACGAACCACTCGTAGACCTGTTCATATGGAAGAATTTGAAGTTAAATATGCTGGGGCTGGATGTTTGCTGTGTGACAAGGTGGAAGGAATCCAGACTCGCAATGAACCACTTGCTAAAGAGCCGGTTGTTCGGCCAAAGATAATGGTCCCTAAACAAGATGATGTTCTGTCTCAACTGATGGCAACCATGATGGTATCATTCAGAAACAAGGAGAGGAGACACAGAAAAAGGTTCAAGAACATGAAGAAATGATTGGCCAATTGATGCAGCAGCATTTAGAATCTTCAACATCTAGCAATTCATCTGCCCATCACTCTTCTCCTATTGTTCAACTATCTGTAGTAACTACCCAGCCTAGTTCAGTTCAGCTTCCCCTGAGTCAAACTCATGAACAACTGCTGGAAACCATTCCTGAAGTATTTGAGGAGCACAGTGGTGTACAACAACCAGTTAAAGCTCCTCAAATAGCCTCTCCTGTGCCTCAGATACAATTAGCAGATCCAGTCATTCAGTCTCTAACAAACCTTCCTAGACCTACAAGGCAGCTTTCGGTACATGCTGGGTATGTCCCCAACCTTAGTTCACAATTCAATCTGCCTCCATCAAATATATCTCTGATTCTGCCATTCCAGTATATGCCTTGCCTGAGCCTTTGCCTCCTCAGCTACCTTCGCCCTTTCAACAACCAGTCCATGTCCAGAATCCTAGTCCTTTAGTTGAGAATCCTTATCCTAGAATACAATCAGTAGTTCCCTCAGCAGTGGTAAGAACCCATTATTGGCCTGTAGAAGGCCCTAGTTTTCCTTACTTGACTCAAGAAGATGAAACTCAGTACTTGCTCCTTCGAATAGCTCTAGATAATTTGTTAGATCCTCATGAACCTGAGCAGTACAAATTCCATATTCTTTTAGATCATTTGAGATTAGAATCAGCTAAGAGGTTAGCCTTAGCATTTGCGTATTCTTCAAATCCTTACACTAGAGCTCTTAAAGCTTTAGATGAGCATTTTGGACAGCCTCGTCAGCTTGTCTCCAAAGAAATCCAAGCCATCGTGACTTTACCTCCTCTAAACAGTGGTGATGGGGAAGCTTTGGATGAATTTGCCCTTCGAGTCCAGGCTCTAGTAGGGCCGTTACAAACAATGAATGAGCAAGGCCAAGCAGAACTGCTGTGTGGATCACATGTGAAACGTTTATTGGACAAACTTCCTTCTGATCAATATTGTCGGTTTAAACGCCACATGTCTACAATCCATCCTGGAACTATGACTTACAACTTATGGGATTTCTCAAATTGGTTGCAAATTGAGGCTCGTTGCCATCCTAGGAGGTCACAGCTCCATCCCCAGACAAAAACCCAAGCGGAAAACGCCTCTGTTTAGCCAATCTACAGTCATGCATGGAGTCAACATGCAACCCGGAAGGTATGGTCAATTCTTTCAAGCCAATACAAATCTTTTTGTGCATATTGTGCTTCATGTGACCACCATGTCAGCAACTGTCAGTCCTTTATGAGTATGACCAACAGTCAAAAGTTTGAATGGATAAAGAAGAACAAATGATGCTGGCATTGTGCAAGAGGTCATTTGGCTGTTCAGTGTGATCTAAAAAAGAATTGTGCTTTATGTAAAGGCAAACACCTCCAGATTTTATGTGATTTTATGTGATTTTATGTATAAACCAAAAACCCAAAGACAATTCTTGTTTGATTAATGCAACAAATAGACTTCAAGCCAAGCCTTTGTACATTCATTCATTCATTATCTCCTGCTTTTATCCTCTTGTGGGGTTGCCCATTCCCATCCAGGGGAGAACGTCTCACTCGCTGGGCAGATAGACCCAGGACAGGGCGCCAATCCATCGCTGGGCACACACTCACTCCCACAGACACATTCTATATGGGGCAATTTTTGAGAATTCAATTGACTCGATCCATGTTTTTGGACAGTGGGAGGAAACCAGAGAACCCGGTGGAAACCCACGCAGACACGTGGAGAACATGGAAACTCCACCCAGATGGGGATTCGAACCGGGAATCCCTAGTGCTGAGAGGCGAACGTGCTAACCACTAAGTCACCGTGCCGCAAGCCTTTGTACATTGACCATCAAAACTATGGTAGTAAAGTGCTGCTTAAAGTGGTAAAGGTACTTCTCCAGAATGGAAAAAAATTCCATCGAGGCCTATGCTGTATTAGACGATGGTTCAGAAAGAATTATCCTGCTTCTACCAGCTGCTCAGCAACTTCATTTGCAAGGTTTACCAGAGGATTTGACTTTGAGAACTGTTCGCCAAGAAGTACAAACTCTTCATGGAGTTTCTGTTAACTTCATGGTGTCTTCCGTAAACCAGCCTGATAATTGCTATACCATCCGTAATGCTTTCACTGCAGAACAACTGGCATTAGCAGAGCATTCATATCCAATAGCCACCTTGCAGAAGAGATACAAGTACTTGCAAGATCTTCCAATGATGTCATTTAATAACATGTCTCCAGTTCTTCTCATAGGAGCAGATCATACTCATTTGATTGCTCCTGTTGAACCTGTAACTTTTGGACCTGCTGCAGTGAAAACGCGACTTGGATGGACACTTCAATGGCCTGTTGTAAATTTTCCATCACAACAAAGCTCGGCTCAGTGTTTGTTTACCAAGGTCAGATCTCCTGCTGAAGAGTTGTTCCAAAATGTGAATAGATTATGGCAATTGGATTCTTTACCTCCTTGTAATGAAAGAGCAGCAATTAGATCACAGCAGGATAAAAAGGCCTTGGAGTTACTTGAAAGTAAAACAACAAGAGTATTGGTTGATGGTGTGAACCATTATGCAACCCCTCTTCTGAGAAAGCAAGGTGTTTTTTCATTAACAGCAACAATGGATGCGGTGATGCCACGATTACGGAGAACTGAAGCACAGCTAATGAAAGATCCATTAAAAGCTGCTTCATACCAACAAGAAGTCACAAAACTTGAACAAGCTGGTTATGTACAAAAACTCACATCAGAAGATATTGATGGTCCAACAGAATCCTGGTACATTCCCCATTTTATGGTTACACATAATGGAAAAACCAAGGATTGTATTTGATTGTTCATTTCAGTATAAAGGACAATCCCTTATTGATATTCTCCTTCCAGGGCCAAACGTAGGACCTTCCCTTTTAGGAGTTCTTCTTCGTTTTAGAGAGCACTCTGTAGCCATTAGTGGTGATATTCAAAGTATCTTTCACCAGATTCGAATTCTGCCAGAGTACAAACCATTGCTCCGTTTCATTTGGCGTGAAATGCAAAGAAATCTTTCAGCGTCAGTATATGAATGGCAGGTGCTTCCGTTTGGAACAGTCTGTAGTCCTTGCTGTGCCACTTATGTTTTACAGGAGCATGCTAAGGCTACAAAAGATGAAAATGTGATATATTCAGTTGACAACTGCTTCTAAGTGGACAATTATTTACAAAGTTTTTCAACAATGTCTAAAGCCAGGCAAACCATTGACCAACTTGGAGCCTTATTAGCTACAGGAGGTTTCAACATTTGTAAATGGACAAGTAATGAACCGCCTGTGATTCAACATCTTCCATCTGAAGCAAGATCAACTAGCAGAAAATTATGGTTGACCAATGATTGCTCTAACATTCAGGAACTTACTTTAGGAATGCTTTGGGACTGTAAAATGCAGTATATGCGGTATATCTACAAAGTTCTGGCTAGCCAGTATGATCCCATTGGTTATATGTTGCCTTTTACAACTCGTGCTAAGATTCTGGTGCAGCAATTATGGGAAAAGAAAAGACAAGGGGATGACCCTCTCCTTCCTCCAAAACTTTTAAAAATGTGGAATGAGTGGGAGGATGAGCTTCAGAATATATCCAAGGTGTCTTTGCCACGATCCTACTGTAAAAAAGAAATGGATTCTGTAGATAAAGGATCAGGAGCATATCTCCATAATAAGAACCATTTGGTTGAAGTGCAAGTATCCTTTCTTTTGGCAAAATCACGTGTAGCCCGCAAAAAACAACTTTCTATTCCAAGATTAGAATTGTGTGCTGCACTGGTCGGAGTTCGTCTGCTGAATGTACTAAAATCAGAACTTGCTCTTCCTATAAGAGAAGCTGTGTTGTGGACCGATTCAACAACAGTACTGTCATGGATTCAAACAGAATCATGCAGATTTAAAATATTTGTTGGAACAAGAGTGAATGAAATTCAGGAATACACAAATCCTAATGACTGGAATTATGTTGATTCTCTGAATAATCCAGCCAATGACATTACATTTACATTTACATTTAGTCATTTAGCAGACGCTTTTATCCAAAGCGACTTACAAATGAGAACACCACAAGTCAGAAGCCATGGAGAAAACCAACTATACTGTAAGTTCATCAAACCTGATTCTTATTCGAAGCTGCGCCCCCCCCCCCATTTTTTTTATTTATTTATTTATTTTTTATAACAGGTATTTGTTAAATAGATGCGTCTTAAGTAGTTTCTTAAAACTGTTTAGAGATTCTGCCTTACAGACAGAGTTGGGAAGATCGTTCCACCATTTTGCAGTGGTGAACGCCACAGAATGAGAATTAGCTCCTCGGTGAGGTGGAATCGCCAGGCGGCAATCATCACTGGAGCGAAGTGAACGAGTCGGAGTGTATTTTGAAAAAATAGAGTGAAGGTAAGAGGGGGAAGATCCAGAAATGGTTCTGTATGCCAGAGTCAGCGACTTGTACTGAATGCGAGCAGCTACAGGAAGCCAATGGAGGGAAGTGAGTAATGGAGTGACATGAGTTCGCTTGGGCTGGTTAAACACGAGTCGGGCTGCAGAGTTTTGAATTAGTTGAAGAGGTCTGATGGTGGAAGTTGGGATACCGGCAAGTAGTGCATTACAATAATCAAGCCGGGATAAGACTAGGGCTTGAACAAGCAGTTGGGTAGCATGTTCAGTCAAAAAGGGTCTGATCTTCCTTATGTTATAAAGAAGGAATCTACAAGAACGGGCGGTTTTGATAACATGATCAGAGAGTTTAAGGTGGGAGTCTATTGTGAACCCAAGGTTCCGGACCGAATCAGTTGGGGAGATTGTGGAGCCATCAATTTGGAAGGTCAGGTTGTGATGGATTGAGGGTTTAGCTGGGACAATGAGAAGCTCTGTTTTTTCTAAGTTTAATTTGAGATGACGGGCCTTCATCCAGACAGATATGTCGGAGAGGCATGCAGATACCCGATTTGAGATGGTGGTGTCATCAGGGGCAAAAGACAGATGAAGTTGAAGTTTACAAGAGGCAAACCTCTGCAAGCTCTCATAAGCCCCAATAGGTATAATAATGGCCATGAATTTTTACTGCAGAGACAAGATACTTGGCGATTTGGAAATGTAACCTTTGAATCTTCAACAGGTAACAAACATTCATGTGAATTTCGTAAGTCTACCTTTTGTTGATTGCTTATTTCAGATGTTCCCCTGCCTGACTTGTCTGATTTAAGCAAATACACTAGTTATCAAGAACCTCTTGATGAAGCTGTACAGTCCTTGAAGGGAGTGACTGATCAAACAAGTTCATCAGCATCTGATTATTGCAAGGCTGAAGTAGAACTCCTAAAGAGGATACAAATGGATGCCTTTAAGGAAGATCATCAATTGCAAAGAGGTAAACCTCTACTATCACACAGTCGTTTGCTTATCTTGTACCCTGAATTGGATTCTACCACTGGTTTGATTAGAGTAGGAGGAAGACTATGTTACAGTAGTTTGGAAAATGATGTTATCCATCCTATTCTGTTGGATCCTAACCATCCAATAACACAGTTGATCATTAAAAATTTTGATGATAAATTGCATCATGCTGGTCCTGATCGAGTTTTTGCAGAACTTAGAAGAAAGTACTGGATATTATGTGGACGCCAAGCAGTTCGGAAATTTCAACATCAATGCCTTCAGTGTCGTCAATGGAGGTCAAAGCCAGTTCCTCCTAAAATGGCAAACTTGCCAGAGTGCAGATTGCAGTAACAGAAACCTCCATTTTATTCTACTGGTATGGATTGCTTTGGTCCATTGACAGTTAAGATTGGGTGTAGACTGGAGAAGAGACACCGTGCCCCCTTATCTAGTATCCTGCTAGCCAACGTCCAGTCTCAAACAAACTGGACGACCTTCGGGCGAGAGTTAAGTTCCAGAGAGACATTAGAGACTGCAACCTTCTCTGCTTCACCGAGACATGGCTGAACCCAGCGGTACCGGACCACGCCATCTTGTCGTCCGTGAACTTCACAGTGTACCGTATGGACAGAACAGTGGACTCGAAAGTCTAAAGGTGGTGGAGTTTGTGTTTTTGTAAACAATCGCTGGTGCAACAACACCGGTGTTGTTACACTGACACGGTCCTGTACACCGAACCTGGAACTGCTTGCACTCAAGTTTCGTCTATTTCCGTCCAGTTACCTGTCTTATTCCACTTCCTAATGTAACATAATCTTTATTCATTAATTTATACTTTTGTTTAATTCAAACTTATTTGAAATACATCTAAATTTGGGGCGGCTGTTACAAAGTATCAAAATAGTGTTAAATTAGGTCACTGCTACTTTAAATCTAGTCTCACCTAAAGTTCTGCCCATAATTAGAACTGGAGGGAAACTTGAATTGAGTCCTTTGTTCTCCTCTGTTTGTTTGTGACATGGCTGGTGATACTGTTCCTTCCTTTGAAACTGAGTGCATCTGTGCCTATGTAAGTTTATTTCCTTATTTGAATATCCTTAGTTAGAATGTTTAATATGATAATTTGGTTAAGTTTATATTGTTATATATTATGTAGAACTTTCTTGTTGAGCTTATTTCATTGAGATATTTCCTTTGTTATTGGTATATGAAATTGAGTTTTCCTATTGTTTGCTGATGTTCTTTTCTTTGCTTTTCTTATATATACAGTAACCACTCATGCTGTAATGGAAGGAATAAATCTTAATTTGATGGCATTCAATTAGTCCAGTATTTTCCTTACCCCCATGTGTTTGACCACACACCATAGTTCACGGTAACATCAAACTGGAATAATATTTAATACCAGGTCATCAGGATGTGAAACCCTAGTTTGAAACTGGTTTTAGGGACAAATGGTATCGGCTGAGACTGATGTGTAGTGAGCTTCATTATTTGTGAGGAGCCATAGGTGTGATGCTTCATGCTGATTGTCATTTGAAATACAAAGACTGGTCGAGTTCCTCATACAGACCATCTGTTCTATATTGCCCAACCTAGCATGTTATACCTTGTATATAAATAAGAACATTTAGAAGATGATCATATGTATACCAAACATGACAGTGCGAACCATATTCATTCAATAAAACTCAAGTTTCACTATTTCTACAGGTGAAGCCTGAACATGCTGTACATGCATCTCTCCCTGAAAGCCTGAGAAATATGGGTCGTTCGAGACATTGTTCAGAAGAGCAGCGAACTTTGATTAAAAAGTTGATTGGAGAGGGTAAAACTTATAAAGAAGTGCAAACAATAATAGGCTGTTCAGCCAAAATGATCTCCAATGCTTTAAAATGGAGAGCAAAACCAGACAGAAGTGGATGAAAATGCAAAACTACGATTCGAATGGATCGAAGAATAGCCAGAATAGCAAAGATCAGCTCCATGATAATCAAAGACAGTCTTAAGTTACCTGTGGTTACTGTGTGAAGCTAATCTATTAGCAAGAAGTCCCCGCAAAGTCCCACTGTTATAAAAAAGACATGTACTGAAGTGGATACAATTAGCCAAAAAACACATGAACTGGCCCAAAGAAACATATTGTGTACTGATGAAAGTAAAATTGTTCTTTTTGTGTCCAAGGGCCATAGACTCTGAATTCAAGCCACAGTACACTCTGAAGACAGTGAAGCATGGTGGTACAAGTATCGTGATATGGGCATGTTTCTCTTACTATGGTGCTGGGCCTATATACCGCATACCAGGGATCATGGACCAGTTTGCATATATCAGAATACTTGAACAGGTCATGTTGCCTTACTCAGCGTAAGAGGAAATGCCATTGAAATGGGTGTTTCGACAAGATCACGACCAGTAAACGAGCACAATTTTGGTTCCAGTCCAACAAAATTGAGGTTATGGAGTGGCCAGCCCAATCCCTGGACCTAAATCCAATAGAAAACTTGAGGGGTGACATCAAAGATGCCGTTTCTGAGGCAAAACCAAGAAATGCAAATTGTGGGATATAGTCAAAGCATCCTGGGCTGAAATACCAGTCGAGAGGTGCCAGAGGTTGGTTGACTCTATGCAACACAGATGTGAAGCAGTTAAAAAATACTGTGGTTATTTAACTAAATATTAGGTTAGTGATTCACAGGAATGCTAAATCATAAAAAGGAGTACAGATTTTGAGTTTGTAAAGACAAATTGTAAAGACACTGCTATTTTTTTGAACAACCCAATTTTTTATTATTTTCTCTAAAGTTGTTACGAATTATATACATTTCTCTTCATGTTTTGATTTGGAAAACAGTATACAATGTTCCCAATGCATGGACATGAAAAATACTAATAAAGATTTTGCTTAACTCATGTTTGTAAACACACTGCTATTATTATGAACACAACTGTATATGTTATTTATATATATATTAAATATTATACATTTAGTGTTTTCCCTGAAATCTCATACTTTTATTTATCAAATGAGTTGCAAAATGAATAGAAAAATAGTCTAGATATTGACAAGGTTAGAAATGTTTTTCAATTTAAATAATAATTTTCGACTTTTCTTTCGTCAAAGAATGCTCCCTTTGCAGCAGTTACAGCAATGCAGACCTTTTGCATTCTAGCTGTTAATTTTCTGATGTAATCTGGAGAAATTTTACTTCATGCTTCCAGAAGCCCCTTCCACAAGTTTGATTGGCTAGATGGGCACTTTTTACATACCATACTGTCAAGCTGCTCCCACAACAGCTCAATGGGGTTGAGATCTGTTGACTGCACTGGCCACTCCATTACCAATAAAATACCAGCTGCCTGCTTCTCTTTAAATAGTTCTTGCATAATTTGAAGGTGTGCTTTTGGTCATTGTCCTTTTGCAGCATGAAATTGGCAGTAATTTATAGTAATGTGGCAATCCTGCCACCTAATGTTTGCTCTTTAGTTTGTGGAAAGTGGAAGTAATAAAGTAAATGTAAGGAGACTACACAGAATGAGAAGAAAGTTTGTAAGTAAAAGAAACTTGGCTGGTGATTGAAAATATAGTGGAGAAGACAAAGATGGAAGGTCATACTGCAAGTGAGAATGCAGTTAAAGCTGATTGTGAAAATCGGAAAAGAGACACTTGTCCACAAGCAATGCATCATCAATTCTGGGATGTTTGTACTGCTTGAAAGTCATATTTAATCTCTTATAATACATGGTATATTTAATGCTTTCTTGTTACAAATGCTGAGAAGATCCACCAATAAGATCAATACTGAAAATCTATCTAATGGGACTTATTGGGGACAGGAAAATGAGTTTTAGGCTGCTTGTTAAATATTGTAAAATATCCATAAAAATGTGAATGAATTGTTAAGCAAACCAAACTTGGCAGCATGGTGGCTTAGGTTAGCACGTTTGACTCTCAATGCTGGGCATTCCAGGTTCAAATTCCAATCTGGGTGGAGTTTCCATGTTCTCCCTGTGTCTGTGTGGGTTTCCTCCAGGTTCTTCAGTTTCCTCCCACAGTCCAATAATATGGATTTAGGTGGAGGCCTTATTGGTCAATCTTTAAATCTTTGTTAAATTTGTGTGATTTGCAATCCCCAAAACCAAACTGTTGTTGACATCTAAGATATTTTACTCAAACCTAAAAACCCACATTCAGATTATTGTTTCTTTGCTGCCGGAAAGTTTGGTTATTGTGAACAGTCAACATTAAGTAGAGAGGTAACAGTGCTGGTGGCCTCCTAGTGATGTGATCCACATGTTCCAGGAAGAAAAATGTCCTTGATTTTAAAAATTCTTAAGAGCAGGAGATGCTCTGACAAAGGTGGCGGTGCTAATTTGTAAGAGTTTATCCACTGTTTGTGACCAAAGATTTTTCTTTAAAGCTTACATATACATATTATCATTGTGAAATTAGATTAGTATAAAGCTTCATTTATTCTTGAGTAACTAATCGCTTAGCGTTGTTGGACAAGCTACTTATGTAGTGAGATACATTTTATAAGTAGCTTGTCCAACACTGCCAATGTATGTAAACCAACATTATAGCTCATTAAAAGTATAATATTTCAGTGTAAAGACATATTTCTCTTTCCCGAACTTATTTGTGGAATCCTAAATAATTATTTGACGATTTGCAAAAGTGTTCTGTATCTCAACCTGAGCTTCATGTAAACACTTAAGGTTTATCGTTATGACAACCACCACTCAACATTCCAAAGTTGTTGGGAACCTTCTATTATATTCTGTGGACAATAGAGGATTAATAAAAACTAGAAAAAAAGAGTTTATTTCTAGTTTTGAGATATTTCTGATGTTTTTTCTCTCCCAGTGTTATTTCTTTATTCTACAGCTTCAAATACACGCACATGGACTATTATGTAATTTAAGTGATTAATTTAGTAATGACTTAATTTAGTTACTTTTAAGATAGTAAGTAGCTTCTTTCCTTATAGGAACAGTGGGAAACATATTCAGTGGTATGCAAAAGTTTGGATTCTGGTTAATGTATTTTGAACCATTTTTTTTTTTTTTTTTTTTACAAAACATCTACAGTTCAGTCAGTTTTGATTGTTTCTGAGCATGAATAGCCCGCTTTAAATCACACCACAGATTTTCAATAATATTCAGGTATGAGGACTGAGTTGGCCATTCCAGAACGTTATACTTGTTCCTCTGCATAAATGGCTTAGTAGATTTTATGCAGTGTTTAGAGTTGTTGTCGTGTTGAGGTATCCAGCCCCAGTGCAAATTTTTACTGATTCTTTAATATTGTTATCAATAATCTACTGATATTGACTAAAATCCATGTGACCCTCAACTTTAACAAGATTCCTAGTACCTGCATTGGCCTTACAGCTCCACAGCATGATGAAACTGCCACCAAATCTTACTCTGGGTAGCAAGTGTTTGTTTTGGAATGCTTAATTTCTTTTCTGCCATGCATACAGCCCCTTTTTATGTCCAAACAACAAAATTTTAGTTTTATCCGTCCTGCTTCTTTTGCATCACTCTCCCATACAGCCTCTCCTTGTATATACATACACACACACACACACACACACACACACACACACACACATATATATATATATATATATATATATATATATATATAATAAACCTAAAATGCACACATTTATCATACTGAGTAGAGGACAAATTCTTGGTTCGTCTTCTTGGCTGTAGTTTGTTATTTTATTTTCAGTCCCATTTGTTCTCGGTCCTCTTCTGTGCACCGCATGGGTGGGATTTGTTCACAAAACCATTTGGGTGCATTGTAAAAAGCTAATCACGTGACCCATGTTTACATCCTCTCAGCTGTTCGGGGTGAACGCGTCGCCACTCGGAGCGACAAAAGTATGTTTCACTGCGACATTCGGAAGCCGTCGCTGAACCTCAAATCTGGATATCGAGGGAGACTGGGAGTCACAGAGGCGAGTGTTTACTGACAGTCAACATTGTACCGCTGCAATGTGCTCGGTTGGAGCTTCTTGTTGCTCTCGGTTCGAGTAGGTTAGCATCGCGTTGCTAAGCTATTTAAATGGCACAGCTTTGATCTATCTACATTTTTTCCTGGTCTGGTTCTTCTTAAACTGTTTTGTCGATGGCAAGCCTGGGCCTTTCGCGAGGCGCGGTGTACAATGTCGTATGTTATTAAACAAAAGGCGCGTGTTTTGACGTGGTGCCACCAACACTCGGAGATTTTGTTTAGAAGAAGCGCCATGCTGGAGGTTAAGTTGTTTTGGTGAACAGTATGTTGATAAATGAAGAAGTGGCTGGAGGAACACGGACGCGTCGCTCAAACGAATAACGCTTTAATGAATACGATACACGTATCTTAAGGAATTTGGTAGGTGCTAACTGAAGTAAAGTAATTTGTTTGTTGATGTGAGCGTCGTGTTAATAGAAGTCGGTAATCTGCTGCGCCGCGACAGTTGGGAGGTGTTGCGTAACCGAAATATTTATTCGGTAGACGGGTGTAAAGGGAAAACGAAGCTGCTTCTGCTATTATGACAAACTAGTTTGCAATTCGGTGTTTAAAATTTTACTGTTGTGTTTTAAAAAGTCATTATGACCTGTGTTGTTACTCTGCTCTCACAGTGATGAATGTCGCATGTAAAGTCTGCACACGAAATGTTGGTAATTAATCTTGTGCTTTCGTTTATTATTTGGCGTCAAACTAGACGAGATCTCAGCAACGCCGTTCATTCAATGCAGCTAAAATCATGCGTCCACTGAACGGCTGGCGAAACTCCTTAGTTATGACACCACAGGAGCTCTGAACAAAACAAAACACATAATCCAAATCCATCAGATCAAACCGGAATGTGGGTATTATTTTGCCGACGTATTTAGTATGAGACAGACTTTCGTTTACTGCACCAAATCTAGTACTAATTAAACACAGACATCAGTAGAAATGTCCAGGTTTTCATTGTGTATGCTGGTAAATTCATATGTGTTGTAAACTGTTGTTGAACACTGCCAGAGTGCTCATGTTTACAGTGCGTTAATCCAGTGTTAAGCTTTTTCTTTAAATCAAAATCAACAAGGGTAATATTACAGTTACAATTAAAATTCTATAAAGCACATTTTAAACCCTGTATGTCACCTAGAAGCACCATATGCACAACGGTAAATAAAATGAAATTTAAAAAAGAAATCCCCACCAAAAGAGCAATTCCTGGAAGTGATGTAGATAATCAAACTGAATCACAGATTAGGTGTTAGATCACAGAGAAGTGAAAAGACAGTAGGCTCCACAAGGTTTGGCTAGGTTTTAAAATTGATTACATCACCTGCTCCACATTCACTTGAGCTACCAAACACCACAAAACATTTAAATTATTTAAAATAAAGCAACTGCATGTTTTGCCATACCATGAACCCTCTTGTGATAGGAGCAAGAGACTGGCATGGTTCAAGAATGAAAATTTAGGTTAAACAGAGAAGGAGAAGTGGAAACGTTTGCTTTAATGCAGATTTTGGGAATAATACATTTAATTTAAAGCAGAGATGATCAGTCTGAACGTACCTTGGTTTTAGGTGTTAGGATTTACTACCATCATAAAACAGGGTGGGAATTTCATCCTCTACAGATCATTTTAAGGATTGGGGGTTCCTTCAAGAGTGTACTGGATTATGATCCCTTTACAGAATATGAGTTGTGTTGCTTTCAATATGTTCAATAAAGTATACTATCTTTCTATATCTATTCATATAGATAGATATTGATATCAGTACCAGTCATCCGAAATTATTTTCCAACAACTTTAAAAAAAAAAAGTTTCCAAAGGTGCTAAGCACTTACGGTCTGTTTATCTCAGTTGGGTTTAGAGCAGGTAATTGTGGAGGCTAGGTCATCTGACACAACATCCATCATCTCTTACTTGGTCAGTGTCATGTTGAAAAAGCAAATTATGATATAACTAAGTGCAAACCAAATGGGATGGCATCCTCTCAGTAACCCTCTTCAACTTCAAAATCAGAAGAATCACAAAAGAAATACCACCCAGCATTTTCTCTAGCCTATATATTGATGAATTATGTATAGGCTACAGGAGTCTGGACATAAAAAATCGAACAATCGAACAAAAGCACCAACCTTGCATCAATAAAATACATACAAGTGGCTAAACACAAATGGATTTAAAGTATCCAAAAACAAAACATGTGTCCATTTCTGTCAAAACAAATCTACACGTAGACCCAAAACTCTCCCTAGAAGGAGAACCCATAAAAGTAACAGAAACCACCCGATACCTGTGCATTACGCTAGATAAAAAACTTTTGTCTTTTATCCCACACATAAAATCACTGAGTGAAAAATGTCTCAAACAATTAAAAATACTGAAAGTATTAGCCAGCACTAAATGGGGAGCTGACCTTACCATCCTGCTGCGCCTATACAGAATACTGATCAGAACAAAACTGGACTTCGGATGCTTTCTATATGGATCAGCCCAAAGATCTCACCTGAAGAAGCTCAACACAGTTCACCACATGGGCATCAGAATCGCCCTAGGAGCATTCTGCACATTTTCCTTCCCAAGCCTTTACGTAGAGGCTCAAGAACCTCCGCTTGAACTCAGGAAACTAAAACTAGCATTGCAATATGCAGTTAGAACCATCAGCAATCCCAGAAACCCAGTCCTCAGAATAATACACCCAGCGCAACACCACAGGCAAAACAAAATCCAACCATTCTGGACTCCAATCAAGCCACATACAGATGACCTAAAGCTGAGCCCAAGCTTAATAGCTCAGAACCATCATAGCACCATACCCCCTGGGAAATCAGAAAACCCAACTTCATCCTGGACCTTGCCGCAAAGAGAAAAGAAATCACACACCCAAACACATACTTAAACGCCTTCCTTAAAGTCAGAGAAAAAAATACCCACACCATATACCCATCTACACAGATGGATCAAAGACTTCAGACCAAGTAACAGCAGCAATATATACAAACAGACATTCAAACACAATAAAACTACCGCAAGCTACCTCCATCTACAGTGCAGAAGCCCATGCCATAATTATGGCATTACTATTTATGGAGGAAAATCAATATAGGAAAATCCTAATATGCACAGACATGCCTCAAAGCTCTGGAATACTACACACCAGACCACCTATTCATCCAGGATATACAAAAAACAATCAACAAACTAACAAATGGATTATGACATCAGACTATGTTGGGTACCAGGACATAGTGGGATAGAAGGCAATGAAAAAGCCGACCAACTGGCCAGGCAAAAAACTAGACAGAACACAACTAACCTCAGAATCCCCTCAACAGACTTAAAACCACTCATAAACGCGTCCATCAGACAAATATGGCAAACTGAATGGGACACGCAGACCACAAACAAACGTCACAAAATACAACCGAAAATCGATAACGGATCAAAAACCCACCATGGACGGCGCATAGACCAAGTCACCTACTCAAGATGTAGAATCGGACACACCAGAATAACCCATCAACACCTAATAAAAGGAGAAACCTCACTGATATGTTCAACCTGCCAAACACCCATCACTGTGAAACATCTTAATAGACTGCACCCGACACAACAAGAAGAGACAAGAAGCACAACTACCAAAAACCATTGAGGAAGCTCTCACTTGGGACAACTCAATAGCAGTGCTGAGATATCTCACAGCTATGAAGATAAAAACGGAAATATAGGAGTGACTGGAATATAAGGACAAAGTAATAGTATACAGTAGGGCTGCAACTAACGATTATTTTGATAATCGATTAATCGGCCGATCATTTTTTCGATTAATCGATGAATTGGATAAATTAAAAAAAAATTTCCAGGTCTTTGCATTTACATTTAATCATTTAAAAGACGCTTTTATCCAAAGCGACTTACCAATGAGAACATTACATGTCAGTAGTTATGAAGAAAACCAGCTACACTGTGTATTGACCTGTTATTAAGCAGGTCAATAAATGTCTGGTTTTATTTACAGTATGAGTTTAAGGCATCCAAGTAGCCCAAAGAACAATTAAACACAAATCACACACACACACTGACAATATGTATTATAGTGTGAAAAAAATATACTAAATTACACAAATTTGAGTCACTCTAATATGTTACCTAATTCCCCTTTAAATGCAACTAATTCAACCTCACTCCCATAGTGTGCAGTGTCTTCACTCATATTTTAAAACGTGAAGCTTAATCATTAATTAGCATCATTGTGTACAAGTTGTATGTATTTATAAAAGCATATTTAAACACTTATTAAGCTGTTTGGGGGGGGGGGGTCAGTAAAATGATTCTATAGTATAGTATTATATATAGTACAGTTGTGATCAAATTTATTCAACCCCCACTGAAATAAAGTGTTTTGGCCAGTTTGACATTGATTTGGATCATTTCAGTCATCTTATTTACAATTATATCAAAGAGGCACTTATAAATTAGACAAATATAACATAATATTTATGATGGAATAACCACAAATGTCTTTACTGTGCTCACATCATTATCAGTTTTATTCAACCCCCTAGTGACATTATTTTTTAGTACTTAGTACAACATCCTTTTCCAGTTATGACAGCTTTCAAGCGTGAAGCATAGCTTGACACAAGTGTCTTGCAGCGACCTATGGGTATCTTAGCCCATTCTTCATGGGCAAAAGCCTCCAGTTCAGTCACATTCTTAGGCTTGCGCACTGCAACTGCCTTCTTTAGGTCCCACCAGAGGTTCTCAATTGGATTTAAGTCTGGTGATTGCGATGGCCACTCTAGAATGTTCCAGCCTTTCATGTTCAACCATGCTCTAGTGGACTTGGATGTGTGCTTCGGATCATTGTCCTGTTGGAAGGTCCAACGTCTCCCAAACCGCAGGTTTGTGACTGACTCCATCACATTTTCCTCCAAGATCTCCTGGTACTGAAGGGAATTCATGGTACCCTGCACACGTTGAAGCTTTCCTGTACCATTAGAAGCAAAACAGCCCCAAAGCATAATTGACCCCCCGCCATGCTTCACAGTAGGCAAGGTGTTCTTTTGTTCATAAGCCTGGTTCTTCCTCCTCCAAACATAGCGCTGGTCCATTGTCCCAAACAGTTCTAATTTAGTTTCATCTGACCACAGTACACTGTCCCAAAACCTTTGTGGCTTGTCCACATGACTTTTGGCATACTGCAGTCGACTTTTCTTGTTCTTTGGTGTCAGCAAGGGGGTGCGCCTGGGAGTTCTGGCATGGAGGTCTTCGTTATGCAGTGTGCGCCTATTGTCTGAGCTGAAACTTCAGTGCCCACATCTGACAGGTCTTTTTTCAGTTCCTTAGCAGTCACGCGGGGATTTTTCTCCACATTACGCTTCAGGTAGCGCACAGCAGTCGCGGTCAGGATCTTCTTTCTGCCACGACCAGGTAACGTTTCCACTGTGCCCTTTAACTTGAACTTGCGAATGATACTTCCGATAGTGTCTCTTGGAATATTTAACAACTTCGCAATCTTTTTATATCCATTGCCATTCTTGTGAAGAGCAATAACCTCTTCTCTTGTCTTCTGGGACCATTCTCTTGCCTTCACCATGCTTGTAAACACACCAGTAGATGTCTAGAAGGAGCTGAGTATCACAGTCCTTTTAAATCTGCCTAATTGGTGCTTATCATGCTTGATTGCTGCTCGTTGACATCCACAGGTGTTTTCAATACCTGATTGAAAACACTGGAATGAACCTCTGTTCTTATGAGTGGTAGTTGTAAAGGGGTTAAATAATTGTGTCAATGAAGAAATCACAAAAAGGCCATTTAATACTTTATGACAAAAACAATTGATGCTATCTTAGTTGCATTTAGTTCTTTAACAAGTCCTTGTAAGATTTCATTATGAACACAATTACAAATGTGCACTGAATTCCATAAAACCCTTCGCAGCATTGGGGGTTGAATAAATTTGATCACAACTGTAAGTGTTTAAACTAGGGGTGAGCTGCAATATTCGCTGATTCGACGATTCGATTCGGAGAACCGTAGTCGACTATGAACCTCATAGTCGAATGTACCATTTTGACCACATGGGGGTGCCCATGGCTGCTGCTAAGCATTAGTTTTTACATAAAATGTCTTTGTTTTCGTTATATATATAGCCTTTTGTCAAATAAAATCATCCTAATTTTTAGGTTTTTAGTTTTTTTTTAGGTTTTTCCTTTGAAGTGGAAAAAAGTCCAGAACGGGGATCCCATTTACGGTGCTCTAGAAAAACAAGTAAAATATTTTTAAAAAATATTTTTTTAAAAACCACGCTTATAGCGCCATCTTGTGGTGAAATTTTAACTGATTCGACTATCAGTCGACTATAGGGGAAATCTGACGAATCAAATTCGACTATGAAAATCCTTAGTTGAATACACCCCTAGTTTAAACATACTATTATAGTATGCTTAAGTTGACATTTCCTTTAATTAATGAAAAGCACAATGAAAGAAAGTGTATCATCTAAACATCCCTCACTTAACAACAAAAGTCAATTCCAAATAACACATGATACTCAGTTGCTCTCAGTAATGAACCAAATATTGTCTGTTCTGTAGCCTATTGGGGGAACAATTAACAAATGAACTAATAAACAATCAGCTATTAACAAATGAACTATTAGCTATTGAAAAAAAAAAATTAACAAATTAGCCAATAAACAAAAAAAATACCTCTTGTGTGAAACGCCGTGCACAAGGCTTCCCGTTTCGACCCGGTCTAAAAGCGGTGGGGGGGGGGGCGGACTCGCTTTTGTAAACAGACTTGTGCTTCAAACTTGCGAGTTGCTTGCGGACTCACGTAGCGCCGCGCGCAGTCCTTTAAAAACCAGGACATTTCCTCACTTTAAAAAAACTGGGACAGGATGTGAAATACGGACATGTCCCGGGAACTGCGGACGTATTCGTATAACAGACGTTAAGACATGTTCTCTATAATGTATCATCTCCGTGGTGCTCCGTGCAGCTCAGTTTATGTTTGCAGAGCTGTATGTTCCACGTTCTTTATTTGTGTGAAGGTGAAGCTCCCGCAGTTTGGATTAAAACGGAAGCTTGTTTTCTGCGTTGGCTGTGTTTCATTTCTACGATTTATAACTTGTTTTGCAGACTCCGCCTCGTTCTGTTCAACCCGCTATTTGTTTCCAGCGTTATTGAAGCGCTGCAGGTGACGTAAGCGTTTACTAAATCGCGAGTAACGTGGAAATAGTATGACCCAATGAATCGATAATGGAAATTCATTATCGATACATTGGATAATCGATTTTTATCGATTTTATCGATTCGTTGTTGCAGCCCTAGTATACAGACTGTAAATTTGTACCTTATCCTGCCATTGGATAGCATACAAATGCTAAATATGGCGTTAAAACACAAATAAATAAAGAAACCCCATCTGGGTGAAGTTTCCATGTTTTCCCCGTGTCCTCCCCGTGTTCTCCGGTTTCCTCCCACAGTCCAAAAACATGGATCAAGTCAATTGAGTTCTCCAAATTGCCCCATATAGAGTTTGTTTGTGTGAGTGAGTGTGTGCCCAGCGATAGATTGGCACCCTGTCCCGGGTGTATCTGTCCAGCGCCCGAGACGTTCTCCACTGGATGGGCATGAGGAACCCCACCGCGACCCAAATAGAGGATAAAAGCGGAAGATAATGAATGAATGAATAATAAATTCAAATTCATCAGCAACATTAATTCAGGAGTACAATATATTAACACTAACCTACAAAGCAAAAATGAATACAACAATTTGTGCTTTTTATTTTATCAAAATGAGGCAGTCAGAGCTAATGGCTTCAATTTTCCTGTTTTGCAGCGCACAGCTTTTCTGAAATAGCTTTCATAAAGTGGGATGATTGCAGGCTATACGTTGCTGTTCAGTACACTTTTGCTTACACTTGCTCTGTTACCCCACTTTTTGAGAAGGACTGGATTATGGGAAAGTGGTGTCACAGCTAACAACATTTCTTTTGAAAAATCCTTTCTGTCTAATTACACCAAGTTGCTGGTCCACCACGATGGAATGATAACAGATACATATGATCAATTAAAATCTGATTTCCAAACAAGTTTTACACAGCGCTTATTACTGGCATCCATGTCTTTTGTTATAAATAATCTTGTTGAGCAATGTGGAAAGTAAATACTGTGCTTTGTTGTTGCTTGGGTATCAGACTTTTTCTTTTTTTTTTTTTTTTTGGGGGGGGGGGGGGGGGCACTTGTTTGGCTCTGTATTGTCTTGTATAGTATGAGCTCTAAGTAATAGACTAGATAGTGAAAGTTTTCTTGTCTTTTGAGTTTTAGACTATGCCAGACTGAGTTTCAGTTTTCATTACCTTTTTTTTCTTTTAACGTGCCCTCACATCTTAAGGTGCATACATTCATACATGCTCTTTGTTGTGTGTGTCAGCCTAACATAGCCTGGCATTGTTCTTATTATAATTGTATTTTTGTTTTCTTTCAAAACCTTAAGGAAACAAGTTATATCAACAAACTTCTAACATGTTCAAAACATTTTTTCTTTACTTATTTGTTTGCATTTTATTATTGGGTACAATATGCAGCCATGTATTAAACAGAATATTTGCTTTATACAGATTTGTGTATATGTAATGTCATTTATATATATTATCAGTTGTTAAATTAACACGCTCCGTATTTCTGGTTTCAGTAAACATAACTTTAATGCTGCATTAAGAATCACTTTAAAACTGTATTCCATCATCATGTATTGTATTTCACATCCATATCAAAATGCTAATGGACATATTTTGCACCATTAAAATAATGAATAATAATAACATAACAATTTTATTCTGCTTGCTAGGAAGCTGTTGAGACGACCAATTAAATGGTTGAACAAACTTGATGGATTGATGCAAGGTGTCTGTAATATGGGTGTAAGTACAAGGTGAGTGCTCTAAACTAAAAAAAACAAAACAATCCAAATCTAAGATGATTTGTGTTTTTCTCTGCAACCTTTACATAAACTTATAGATGTTTTGTAATTTTTTTTTTTTTGCACGATTAAAAAATATTACATTTAACTGTACCAGATGTCGAATAGTTCACACTAAACTGACTTACCAGCACCTCCTTAAGGGAGAGCCACCACCAACTTACAATATGGCCATCACAATAAAAAACATAATCTTGGAATTCAACAAATACAAGTACGCCAGAAACAAACAAAATACATTTTTGTCATAGCAAGTTGGTGTCTGTGTTTGTGAGGATCTGTAGCATGTTTTCAGTAAGATTTTTTATATGCACATATGTGTGAGTGATATTTAAATTTCAACAGCAAAAGCCTACATTTCAAAGTTTTAGTTGTTTTTTATGTACAGTTGCATTGTATGCTAGTGGACTAGATCAGGGTTTTTTGACGATCAGGACTAGATCAGGGTTTTTTTTTTAAATAAAAAAAGCCTGGAAGATACATGTACTCACTCATCATTTACTTTATTAGGTACACATCCACCTATCATATAGATGCACATTGTAGTTTTTACTCCCTTTACTCTGTTTTTCAAGGTGCTTTCCTTGGATTGGCAGTTCCAAGTACTACATTCTCCTCTACCATGAATTTAGGGGGTGTGGGGGGTTTGAATGTCTTCTCCAAAATCTTGCCAAAAAGGTGTTAGAATGGCATTATTGTGACTTAATTTGGTGTAAGTTAGCAGCGTGCTGTGTTAGTGTTAGCATCCATTAAAGGTGGGCGGTATTACCCTAAAATAATATCACAATTATTTTAGGGTATTTTATGCGATAATGATATTCTTGGCTATTTGACAGAACACAGATTAAAAAAAAAATATGCTACTGCAACAAGATAAATGTTAAAGTTTATTACATATAAATATTTAAAATATTTTGTAGACTAAAACAAACATTAGACAGTAAACATTTTTCTCTTAACTTTGTAAAAACTGTCTATTATTTTATAGGAAATAATTACATTTAAATGTAATAATTGCATTTATTGTCATTGACACTTTTTTCCAAAGCAATTTACAAATAAGAGACCAAAAAACAAAAATAAGCACTAAATTTAAAAGTGAAGAGCCTAAACTTCACTCTGGCTTGTGACTACATCTACAAGGTGGAGCAATAAGGTGAATTTAGGTAATAGAGTACACAGTAAATGGACACAACAGCACTTTTGTGTTATTCAGTTATTCATATTCAGTAATGCTACCACCACAACCATGTTAATCTCACTACAATGTTGAGAATAAGTCTAATCTTTGCTTTTTGTAATGATATCTTTTCTTGTTGCTTTTTCATTTTTTCAGACCTGTGCTGGATGATTTAAAGACATTTAGTTCAAAGTAAAGTTGCACAAGCTTTATTTCTGGATGTGAGAAGAGATTTTCTTTGTGACCTTAGTATCAATTAGAAAAATAGTTTTCTTTGTTTTATTTTTTGAAAATATATTTATAATGGGTGGAGCAGTTAGTGCAGGAGAGGACAATGATGATTTAATTGACAATCTAAAGGATGCACAGTATATCCGCACAGATAGGGTGGAGCAGGCATTCAGGGCTATAGACCGTGGTGATTACTACCTGGAGGGTTACAGGGATAATGCCTATAAAGACTTGGCCTGGAAACATGGAAACATCCACCTGTCAGCCCCCTGCATCTATTCCGAGGTTATGGAAGCACTTAACCTCCATCAAGGACTATCATTCCTTAATCTTGGCAGTGGAACAGGATACCTGAGCACGATGGTGGGCCTGATCATTGGTGAGAGACTTAGTTTTTCATTTTAATTTAACAACCTTGTTTTCCATACAGCCAAAGCTCTTCATTAACTGACTGAGAGAGAAAAAGCTAAACACCAAACTAAACAACTTACCTTAATATAAGTTTACCCTGCACAAAAAAAGCACTAATCATTTATGGCAACCAATCACTGGTCTTGCTTCTCGAAACATGTAGAAGTGGTGAGACATCTTGAACATAAATGTGCATGCACAGGCATTGCCCCAGCACTTAATTTATGAAAGGTGAGGGAAACACCCTGGGAAGGTCACCGGCTATTTGATACCTACTTTCATGTTTTGGGGGATGGAATAAACAGTAAGTACATGCAAAAACTAGACAGACTGGACCTGGTCTACCCTGCCTGGACTGCTTTTTGAAATTAATTATTTTTCTAACAATAACATGTCTTAGAGGTGCCTTTTCAATTATCACATTAATTTTATTCCATCTGCAGCACTACCAAATTCATATGACATTGTAATAACCAAAACAGCTATTAATGCAATTTTAATGTTTGTTTTCTAAGCAAATATGCCTTTATTGGTCACACTATGAGGTACCACTTTGTTTTTACATTTATATGATATTTTGTCAATTTCACTAAAGAAAGCTGCACAGTTATTAAGTCGCTATCCCTTCATATTTTACACGTGGATATGCTCTAACTTTCACTTTTACATATATCCCCCAGGTTTTTGTGGTTTTTCCACAATATGATTTCACCAAAGTTTTTATTGCACTTGTCGATCACCATCTGTTAGGAAGGGGTTAGGTTGGAAGCACTATACAGACGTTTCTCTCACGTGGGTAGACCACGCTCACGTATGTATATCTGCGCCGGCAATTATAGGTATATATATATATATATATATATATATATATATATATATATATATATATATATATATATATATATACAGTGAGTCCAAGAAGTATTTGATCCCTTGCTGATTTTCTTTGTTTGCCTACTAATAAAGACACTATCCTTCTGCACTTTTGATGGTAGATATATTCTAACATGGAGAGACAGAATATCAAGACAAAAATCCAGAATATAATTTTAAAGAATATATTTTAATTAATTTGTATTTCAATGAGGAAAATAAGTATTTGATCCCTCTTGCCAAACACACTCAATACTTAGTGGCAAAGCCTTTGTTTGCAAGCACAGCGGTGAGACGTTTGTTGTAGTTAACCACAAGTTTAGCACACACACCAGGGGGAATTTTGGCCCACTCTTCTTTGCAGATCCTCTCTAAATCATGAAGGTTGGTGGGCTGTCGCTTGGCAACTCTGACCTTCAGCTCCCTCCATAGATTTTCGATCGGATTGAGGTCTGGCGACTGGCTGGGCCACTCCATGACCTTAATGTGTTTTTTCTTGAGCCAATCGTTTGTTGCCTTTGCTGTATGTTTAGGGTCGTTATCATGTTGGAAGACCCAACCACGGCCCATTTTCAGAGGGGCAGAGGGGAGGAGGTTGTCCCTCAGGATTGTGCGGTACATGGCTCCATCCATCTTCCCAGTGATGCGGTGTAGTAGCCCTGTACCCTTGGCAGAGAAACACCCCCAAAACTTTATGCTTCCACCTCCATGCTTGACGGTGGGCACAGTGTTCTTGGGGTCATAGGCAGCATTTTTCTTCCTCCACACATGGCGTGTGGAGTTGAGGCCAAAAAGTTCAATAACTTGGTTCATCTTTCAAATGATCATTGGCATACTTGAGGCGCGCCTTCACATGTGCTCTCTTCAGCAGGGGTACCTTTCGGGCACTGCAGGATGTAAATCCATTGTTGCGCAAAGTGTTGCCAATTGTTTCCTTGCAAACTGTGGTCCCAGCTGCCTTCAGGTCATTTGCTAACTCCTGCCGAGTGGTTGCAGGACGATTTCTGACCGTTCTCAGCATCATTGCCACCCCACGAGGCAAAATCTTCTTTGGAGCACCGGGCCGAGGTCTGTTGATTGTCATGTTACTTTCACATCCAACACCTTACTAATCTTTTTGTAGCCCATTCCAGCTTTGTGAAGGTCAACAATTCTGCCTCTGAGGTCCTGTGACAGCTCTTTGGTTTTACCCATTTTGGAGACTTGAAATCTGTGTGATCTGTCTGATTCTGTGGACAGGTGTTTTTCACACAAGTGATTAGTGAGAACAGGTGGCTTCAGGTCAGGTAACAAGTTGATTGGGAGTGTCTAACTGGTCTGTAAAAGCCAGAACTGCTAATGAATACTAAGGGATCAAATACTTATTTCACTCCATGAAATACAAATCAATTAATATATATTCCTTAGATTTATTTTCTGGATTTTCTTTTTAATATTCTGTCTCTCCATGTAAGAATACATCTACCATTAAAAGTATAGAATGATCATGTCTTTATTAGTGGGCCAACGAAGAAAATCAGCAAGGGATCAAATACTTCTTGGACTCACTGTGTGTGTATATATATATATATATATATATATATATATATATATATATATATATATATATATCTACACGTTTGTACACACACCTATATCAACATACATATACACATCTACATATACATACAATTATATATATAAATATATATATGTGCGTGTGTGCGCGTGTAGTAAGTAATTATGTGATACAACTGATTAAAGTGACTCGGAGCTTTAGTCAAACTGAAACCTCGCAACTCTGCGGATACAAAACTATATTAACGCTCCTGTCGCTAAACGAGCGCGGAGCGTGTAAGGGAACGGAGATATCTTCTACGACGCGCAGAGAGAAGAGGAGAGGGGAGGGGCCGCTCGCGGTGCAGCTCCAGCACGCTCGCTGAAAGCGGTCACGTGGTCTCCTCTCTCTCCCTCACCGAACCACTCAGAGCCTCTGCTCTGGTGAAGGCTGACGCCTTGCCCGGCTCTTTTGAGCAGAGAAATACACTGCAAACAAAAACATAAACACAAAAACAGATACGGAAGGAATTTTGGCTCTGCCCCAGGGAAAGAGAACCCCCAGCAACCAGAGCCGATAGGACAGAAAGAAACACAATAATACGGACGAGACGCTTAACACTGCGGGAACGCGCACTTGGCACGTTTCGATTACCAACGGTGTGACAAGTTGCATCGATCGGCTCGCCGTATAAGTAGGCATGCCGACAGGTGCACCTTGTCAGACCAAATTAGCGCGGTGCTCCCTGGGAAATGCAGTCTTTTCCCGCAGTCCGCCGTGTGCGTGCTGCAGCGACCCCCTCCCCTAGGGGCGGCCCCTGACGTCCCCATGCCTGCAGCCCGGTTCCGCCTGAAATCCTGGATGAGTTCCGGATCCAGGATGTATCTGGCCGGGACCCAGGTCCGTTCCTCCGGGCCATATCCCTCCCAATCCACCAGGTATTGGGTGGAGCCTTGGACCCTTCGGGAATCCAGTAACTGTCTCACTGTGTAAGCTGGGGCTCCCGCCACCATCCGTGGCTTGGGTGGTTGGCTTGGTGAAGCGGGGCCACGACACAAGTAGGGTTTAAGGCGGGATACGTGAAAGGTGGGATGGATCTTCATAGTCGGGGGCAACCTCAGTCGGTACGTGACTGGGTTGATCCTTCGAATCACCTTGAACGGGCCCACGTACCTAGGTGCGAGTTTGTTGGATTCCCCTCTAAGAGGCAGGTCCCGGGTGGACAAGCAAACCCATTGCCCTAAACGATACGTAGGTCCCATTCGTCTTTTGCGGTCTGCGGTTCGTTTCATGGCCTCTGTCCGTGCCCCCAAGGCAATTCGCGCCCTCCGCCAGGCCCGCTGGCATCGGCGCACGTATTGCTTGGCAGCTGGGACCCTTATCTCTGCCTCCTGTTCCTCGAACATGGGGGCCGGATATCTGTTTTGGCACTCAAAAGGGGACATGCCTATGGCAGAGTGCCAGAGGGTGTTGTGGGCATATTCTGCCCAGGGGAGTTGTTAAGCCCAGGTCTTGGGCTGATCCGACGTCAGGCACCGGAGCATGCGGCCCAGGTCTTGGTTGACTCTCTCAGTCTGACCGTTGAACTCCGGGTGGAAACCTGACGAGAGACTAGCTTTGGCCCCCATCAGTTGGCAGAACGCCTTCCAAAAGCGGCTGGCGAATTGGGGTCCTCGGTCTGAGACAATGTCTCTAGGAATCCCATGAACCCTGACCACATGTTGGATAAGGAGGTCTGCAGTCTCTCGGGCACTAGGAAGTTTTGGCAAAGCCCCAAACTTGCATGCCTTTGAGAACCGGTCCACCAGGACCAGAACCACAGTGTTGCCCTTAGATGAAGGCAGCCCTGTAACAAAATCTAGGGCGATGTTGGACCATGGGCGCGACGGAACAGGGAGAGGTTGCAAGAGGCCTGGAGGTTTGACCCTAGGCGTCTTGTTCTTGGTGCACACAACACATGCCGTGATATATTCCTTCACCGCAGCCTCCATCTTGGGCCACCAGAACCTGCACCGTAAGAATTCTAGGGTTCGGGTGACCCCTGGGTGGGCTGAGAACGAGGAGGCGTGTCCCCACTGCAGAACCTGTTTGCGGACATTGGGCGGAACAAATAGTCTTCCTGGTGGCCCACCTCCAGGGACAGGGTAGTTCCGCAGGGCTCTCTTGACCTGGACCTCAATGGGCCAGGTGAGAGCTGCCACAATTCGTGGTCCGGGGATAATGGGTTCAGGGTCGCGGTTAGTGTCTTCCGTGGGTTGGGCCCACAGCCGAGAGAGGGCATCTGGCTTAGTGTTCTTGGACCCTGGCCTGTACGACAGGGTGAAGTGGAAACGTTCGAAAAAGAGGGACCACCTGGCCTGACGGGCGTTTAGTCTTTTCGCCTGCTGGATATAGGCCAGGTTTTTATGGTCCGTCCACACAAGGAAGGGATGTTTGGCCCCTTCCAGCCAGTGCCTCCACTCCTCCAATGCCAACTTTATCGCCAAAAGCTCCTTATCCCCTACGGGGTAGTTTCGCTCCGCCGGAGTAAGTCGCCGCGAAAAGAAAGCACATGGATGGAGTTTGGGTGGGGACCCGACACGTTGGGAAAGCACCGCCCCTACCCCTACATCAGAAGCGTCGACCTCAACAACGAAGGGCTCCTCCCCGTCTGGGAGTTGCAGAATGGGGGAGGAGGTCAGTTGTTTTCGGAGGACGTCAAATGCCCGCTCCGCCTCTGGGTTCCAGCGGAAGGGACCTGGGGTTTTGCGTGTAAGTGCCGTAAGGGGGGCCGCTATAGAACCAAAGTCCCTCACGAATTTCCGAAAAAAATGAACAAAGCCCAGGAAGCGTTGGACCTCACGGAGGGAGGTGGGGCGAGGCCAATCGACTACAGCCCATATCTTAGCGGGATCCATCTCCAAGGTTCCCCCGGAAATAATGAACCCTAGGAAGGACACCGTAGAGGAGTGAAAGGTGGACTTCTCCAGCTTTACGTATAGTTGGTGTTGTAGTAGAAGCTGGAGAACCCGCCGCACATGCTTGACATGCTCCTTGATAGACCGACTGTATATGAGGATGTCATCGAGATACACATATGCATATCGGTCTAATGCTTCTCTCAACACCTCATGAATGAATCGCTGGAAGACAGCCGAAGGGCATGACCAAATATTCATAATGCCCCGTTGGTGTTAAAAAGGCTGTCTTCCATTCATCCCCCTGCCGGATTCTAATCAAGTTATAGGCGCTGCGTAAATCCAACTTGGTAAAGACAGCAGCCTGTCGCAGCGCCTCAAACCCCGTTGACATCAGGGGCAAGGGGTAGCGGTCCCTGATGGTGATGGCGTTGAGACCGCGATAGTCAATACACGGGCGCAGGGAACCATCCTTTTTGCCCACAAAAAAGAAACCCGCTCCTGCCGGCGAAGACGACGGGCGAATAAACCCTTGGTCCAAAGCCTCCCGCACATAGGTTTCCATGGCCGCCCGCTCACATGGATTAAGTGAGAACAAGCGGCCCCTGGGGGGGTGAGGTGCCCGGGAGTAGGTTGATAGCACAATCATAAGCCCTATGTGGTGGAAGGGCCTGGGCCCGTGTCTTGCTGAAGACCTCTCTAAGATCATGATATGCTGGTGGAACTCTGGAAAGGTCTAGTACCTCGTCCCTAGCTGGCAATTGAGGTTTTCTGGGTAATAAACAGGCCTCCTGGCACCGTGGAGCCCACCCGTAAATCGAGCATGTCTGCCAGTCGATCTGGGGGTTATGCTGGCCCAACCATGGGAACCCCAGTACTATTAGTAGGTGGGGAGCCTGAGTGACTAGTAGACTTAGTCTCTGTGTGCCCGTTAATATTGAGACGGACCGGACAGGTGGTGTGGGCGATAGGGCCGGCCCCTATCAGCCGCCCATCAAAGGCCAACACCGGTAGCGGTTCGGGCAACCTCTCGACGGGAATGTTTAGGGACTGAACTAATCCCTTGTCAATGAAATTGCCCCCCGCCCCCGAGTCTACATACACCGAGACCTTGGCCTCGACGTTCGGGTCCCAGTATAATTGTCCAGCTAGGACGACCCCGGCGGGAGTATTGAGGGTTCGGCCTAGACCCGGCCCCCCTGACCGGGTCTGGCCCCCGCGTTTCCCGGCGGCCTGAACTCTGGCCGTGTGTCGGGATTCCGTGCTCCCCCTAACTGCATGGGCTCCTCTCCATCTCGTGGAGCCTCCACATAACGAGTGGCAGTGGACCAGCGAGGTCTGGTACCCCCGGAACCCGCGGCCCGCTCTCGTGCCCGTTGGCGTATGCGGGTGTCTAGCCGAATGCACATGTCATACATTTCGGCTAGGCTCTCCGGAATGTCCCGCGTGGCCAGCTCATCCTTGAGCCGCTCGTTCAGGCTCTGGTGGAATATGCCCACTAGGGCCTCTTCATTCCACCCACATTATGCGGCCAAAGTGCTAAATGCAATCACATGCTCTGCCGCCGAGAGAGAGCCTTGGGATAGGGAGAGGAGTCTTGGAGCCACGGCTTTACCCTGTTTAGGGTTATAAAAGGTCTGGCGCAAAGCTTGGCGAAACGCATGCTCACTAGTACATGCTCTAGCATCCGCCTCCCACAGGGCAGTGTCCCACGTTAATGCCTGCCCTGAGAGTAGGGATATCATGAACGCCACCTTTGATCGTTCCGTGGGGAACCGGGAGGGCTGCTGCTCGATCGCCAAAGAGCACTGGAGCAGGAATCCCCTGCATTTTTCCGCCTCCCCCGTGAACCGATCAGGAGTGGCAATGTGAGTGTCCAAAACGTTAGAGGACATTCTCTCGCTCTCCCTAGTAGAGGGGGATGCGGATGCAGCATTTGAAGCAGCTTCTGACTTGTGCTCAATTATAAGCGTTAGCTGCTGCATAATCTCCGGCAAAAGCTGCACGTGTTGCCCGATGGCCGCCCCCTACCTCTGAAGAGCCTCCTTCAGGGCTTGGCCGTCTGCTGCTTCCATAGTGTGGTCACACCGTTCTGTTAGGAAGGGGTTAGGTTGGAAGCACTATACAGACGTTTCTCTCACGTGGGTAGACCACGCCCACGTCTGGGAGGGGCGTGTGTAAGTATGTATATCTGCTCCGGCAATTATAGGTGTGTATATATATATATATATATATATATATATATATATATATATATATATATATATATATATATACCTATATAGACGCTTAACACTGCGGGAGCGCGCACTTGGCACGTTTCGATTACCAACGATGTGACAAGTTGCATCGATCGGCTCGCTGTATAAGTAGGCATGTCGACAGGTGCACCTTGTCAGACCAAATTAGCGCGGCGCTCCCTGGGAAATGCAGCCTTTTCCCGTAGTCCGCCGTGTGCGTGCCGCTTGCCTCCGCCGCCCTCTGGCGGTAGGCTGAGTCGCTGCGGCACGCCCCGTAACACCATCCTTCCAAGATTTTCTTCTGACCACATTCCATCCTTAAAGCTGATGCACACCCCCATCCCACACAGACACACTTTTTTAACAATTGATGGTTCTTAACCTGATATGATAGTTTCAGCTTCAACTCTCAAATTTTTTTTCTCTGCTTGATAATTTCACGTTCTGAAACATGAAAGACCACAGGATGATTAACAAATGAGAACCTATTCACTGCCTTAGAATTTAATAACTAGTTGCAGCAGCAGTTATTATCCAATGAGAGGCTCTTGCCTATTTGTTTAGTTAAATCGTGATGGTGACCATTTTTTAGCCAGGCAGTATTTGTCTTTAATATATGTCTTTAAATATCCAGGTTTATATTATATACAGTACATACCGAAGGTTTGGACACACCTTCTCTTTCAAAAAGTTTTCTTTATTTCTTTACTAAATTAACACATGGAATTATATACTTAACAAAAAAGAGTGAAACAACTGAAAATATCTCATATTTCAGGTTCTTTAAAGTAGCCACCTTTTGCTTTGGTTACAGCTTCACACACTGCATTCTGTTGATGAGCTTCAAGAGGTAGTCACCTGAAATATCTTCCAACAGTCTTGAAGGAGTTCCCAGAGCTGCTTAGCACTTGTTGGCCCTTTTGTCTTCACTCTGCGGTCCAGCTCACCCCAAACCATCTTGACTGGGTTCAGGTCCAGTGACTGTGGAGGCCAGGTCATCTGGCGCAGCACCCCATCACACTCCTTATTGGTCATATAGCCCTAACACAGCCTGGAGGTGTGTTTTGGGTCATTGTTCTGTTGAAAAATAAGTGATGGTCCAACTAAACACAAACCGAATGGAATATTATGCTGCTGCAAGATGCTGGTTCAGTATGCCTTCAATTTTAAATAAATACCCAACAGTGTCAGCAGCAAAGCACCCCCACACCATCACACCCCCACCGCCATGCTTCACGGTGGGAATCAGGTATGTAGAGTCCATCTGTTCACCTTTTTTGCATCGCACAAAGACAAGGTGGTTGGAACCAAAGATGTAAAATTTGGACTCATCAGGCCAAAGCACAGATTTCCATTCTAATCTGGACTATCAGCTGTGTACTGTATCCAGCTTCTGCACAACCCAACTGATGGTCCCAACCCCATTTATAAGGCAATAAATCCCACTTATTAAACCTGACAGGGCACACCTGTGAAGTGAAAACCATTTCAGGTGACTTCCTCTTGAAGCTCATCAACAGAATTGCCAAGAGTGTGCGAAGCAGTAATCAAAGCAAAACATGGCTACTTTGAAGAACCTAGAATATCCATCCATTATCTTCCGCTTTATCCTATATTAGGGTCGCGGGTAGGGGGTTCCCCATGCCCATCCAGGCAGATACACCCAGGACAGGGTGCCAATCTATCACTGGGCACACACTCACTCACACAGACACACACACACACACATTCAGACTATATATGGGGCAATTTGGAGAACTCAATTGACTTGATCCATGTTTTTGGACTGTGGGAGTAAACCGGAGATCACGGAGGAAACCCACGCGGACTCAGGGAGAACATGGAAACTCCACCCAGATTGTGATTCCAACCGGGAATCCCTAGTGCTGAGAGGCGAACGTGCTAACCACTAAGCCACCGTGCCACCCTGAACCTAGAATATAAGACACAATTTCATTTGCTTTACACTTTTTTGTTAAGTATATAATTCCACCTGTGTTAATTCATAGTTTTGATGCATTCAGTGTGAATCTACAATTTTCATAGTTATGAAAATAAAGTGTCCAAACCTTTGTTCTGTACTGTGTTTGTGTGTGTGTGTGTGTGTGTGTATATGTGTGTGTACAATACTAGGCAAGTGTGGAAAAAATGCTGTAAACTAAGAATGCTTTCAAAAAAATAAATACAAATTGTTTATTTTTATTTACAAAATGCAAAGTGTTTTTTTTTTTTAAGTGAGGAAATGTCATAGTTTTTAGTGTATCAATAGCAGTACACCGCAGGGGAGCAGGGGATTGATGCGCACGGCGTAATTTAAACAACCTTCATTGGATCATTAAATGTCCCAGCACTGGGACACTGCGCGCGGCGCTGTGTGTCAATCCACAAGCAACACGCGCAGGTGTGTGTTTGCAAAAGAGTCTGTCCCCCCCCAGATGGGGATTCGAACCGGGAATCCCTAGTGCTGAGAGGTGGCTTAGTGGTTAGCACGTTCGCCTCTCAGCGCTAGGGATTCCCGGTTCGAATCCTCATCTGGGTGGAGTTTCCATGTTCTCCCCGTGTCCGCGTGGGTTTCCTCCGGGTTCTCCGGTTTCCTCCCACAGTCCAAAAACATGGATCAAGTCAATTGAATTCTCAAAATTGCCCCATATAGAGTGTGTTTGTGTGAGTGAGTGTGTGCCCAGCGATGGATTGGCGCCCTGTCCTGGGTATATCTGCCCAGCGCCTGAGACGTTCTCCCCTGGATGGGCATGGGGAACCCCACCGCGACCCTAATAGAGGATAAAGCGGGAGATAATGAATGAATGATTGATAATTAGTTCATTTGTTCATAATTTTTTTTCCAATAGGCTACAGAACAGACAATATTTGGTTCATTACTGAGGGCAACCGAGTATCCTGTGTTATTTGGAATTGACTATTGTTTTTAAATGAGGGATGTTAAAATGATACGCTATTTCTTTCGTTGTGCTTTTCATTCATTACAGGAAATGTTAACTTAAACATTTTGAATAAAATTACTATATATAATACTATACTATAGAATAATTTTACTGAAAAACATACATCTTTGGATAAAAGTGTCTGCTAAGTGATTAAATGTGAAGACATGGAATTTTTTTTTATTTAGCCGATTCATCGATTAATCGAAAAAATAATCGACCGATTAATCGATTATCAGAATAATCGTTAGTTGCATCCCTACTGAGCACAGCAACAAGACACAAGGTAGTTATACTGCGTCAGCAAGGTTTCTCCCAGACAAAGATTTTCAAGCAGACTGGGGTTTCAAGATGTGCTGTTCAAGTTCTTTTGAAGAAGCACAAAGAAACGGGCAACGTTGAGGATGGTAGATACAGTGGTCAGCCAAGGAAACTTGACGACAGACACATCAAGGTTATTTTCCTTCGAAATCGGAGGATGTCCAGCCATGACATCACCTCAGACCTGGCAGAAACCAGTGTGATCCTGTGAAGTATGGCCAGAAGTGGCCATCATGGAAGAGTTGCAGCCAAAAAGCCATTCCTCCGACATGGAAACGAGGCCAAGCGACTTAACTATGCATGAAAACATAGGAACTGGGGTGCAGAAAAATGGCAGCAGGTTCTCTGGACTGATGAATCATAATTTGAAATATTTGGCTGTAGCAGAAGGCAGTTCGTTTGCCGAAGGGCTGGAGAGCCTTACAATATTGAGTGTCTACAGGCAACGGTGAAACATGGTGGAGGTTCCTTGCAAGTTTGGGGCTGCATTTCTGCAAATGGAGTTTGAGCTTTGGTCAGGATTAATGGTATCCTTAATGATGAGAAATACAGGCAGGTACTTATCCATCATGCAATATGATTGTCCCAAAATTTATTCTGCAGCAGGACCCCAAGCATATACCCAATGTCATTAAGAAATATCTTCAGCGTAAAGTAGAAGAAGTCCTGGAAGTGATGGTATGGCCCCCACAGAGCCCTGATCTCCACATCCTCAAGTCTGTCTGGGATTACATGAAGAGACAAGAATTTGAACCTACATCTACAGAACATCTGTGGTTAGTTCTCCAAGATGTTTGGAACAACGTACCAACCGAGTTCCTTCAAAAACTGTGTGCAAGTGTACCTAGAATAATTGATGCTGTTTTTAAGGCAAAGGGTGGTCACACCAAATATTGATTTGATTTAGATTTCTCTTCTGTTCATTTTCTGCATTTTGTTAATTGATGAAAATAAACTATTAACACTTCCATTTTTGAAAGCATTCTTAGTTTACAGCATTTTTTCACACCTGCCTAAAACTTACACAGTACTGTGTGTATATATATTTAGCCTTAACCTGTGATACTAAGGTTTCACAACCTTGGTTTCACAATAGACTCCCACCTTAAACTCTCTGATTATGTTATCAAAATCGCCCATTCCTGCAGATTCCTTCTTTACAACATAAGAAATATCAGACCCTTCTTGACTAAACATGCTACCCAACTGCTAGTTCAAGCCCTTATCCTATCCCGGCTTGATTATTTTAATGCACTACTTGCTGGTATCCCAGCTTCCACAATCAGACCTCTTCAATTAATTCAAAACTCTGCAGCCCGACTCGTATTCAACCAGCCCAAGCGAACTCATGTCACTTCACTACTCATTTCCCTCCATTGGCTCCCTGTAGCTGCTCGCATTCAGTATAATTCACTGACTCTGGCCTACAGGGAGTTTTTTCTTGCCACTGTCACTTCGGCTTGCTCTTTGGGAGTTTAAAGGCTTTTCATTCTGTAAAGCTGCTTTGTGACAATGTACTGTTGTAAAAAGTGCTATATAAATAAATAACTTGAACTTGCCTATAGAACCATTTCTGGATCTTCCCCCTCCTAACTTCAGTCTATCATTTCAAAATACACTCCGACTCGTTCACTTCACTCCAGTGATGATTGCCACCTGGCGATTCCACCTCACCGAGGAGTTAATTCTCTCTCCATGGCATGACGCGGACACATCTTTTTAACAAATACCTGTTATAAAAAATAAATAAATAAAAAAGGGAGGGGCAGCATCAAATAACAATCAGGTTTGAAGATTTTACAGTATAGTTGGTTTTCTTCATAACTTCTGACATGTAATGTTCTCATTTGTAAGTCGCTTTGGATAAAGCGTCTGCTAAATGACTAAATGTAAATGTACTAAGTGAAAATGCTTGTTGTTTTGCATCCTTTTTAGAAACATGCATTACAAATGGCATATTCAGCAATAAAGCAGTCCTTTAAACTACAACAGTTAATACAAAGACATCAAATAATTTAAAGAAGTTCATGGACTTGTATTTTTATATCCATCAGATCCTAAATCTTATTCACTTAATTAGGCTCTTGAATATGGTCAGATATTTAAACATTTCTATATGTTGAGTAACATGGCTAATTCGTTTCTAAGGAAACCCATGGGTAATATGCTCCCCATTGGCACAGTCAGAACATGAATAAGTTGAAATAATACAAGGTAATTTAAATTTATTCATTTAATCTAAATAGACTCATGTTATGAGATTTGAAGTAGTTAAACATTTTACATGAGGTTAAATAGGGGTGTAACTATAAATATATTGGAATTGTTGCTTCTAGGAAAAAATAATAAAAATACATTTTTCATGAGTGGTCACATTACCGTAGAACTTGTATGATTGTATGATTTCATTTGTAATACAGTTAGCTTTGATTGCGCAATTCGATTAGACAAAAAGCATTCCATGAAGTGCTGTGGAGAGTACATCAGTACTGGGAATTTTAACTGTACATGTATGAATCTGAGTACCAAATATTAGTGGAGCTGATCTTCACCCGTTTATGTTTAAATATTTTTGTTTCCATTTTCATTAAAAACAGTTTGCAAGCTATTTTATAATTTTTTTAAGGATGTTTTAAGTGTGTGTGTGTATGTATATATATATATATATATATATATATATATATATATATATATATATATATATATATATATATATATATATATATAATTTATTTATTTTTTATTCACAGGACCTTTTGGGGAAAATCATGGTGTGGAACTTCATAAAGATGTGGTAGAATATGCAAAAGAGAAACTGGAGGAGTTCATTAAAAACAGTGACAGTTTTGACAAGTAAGCATTATACATCCATCCATCCATTATCTTCCACCTAATCCTATACTAGGGTCACTAATGGGTTCCTCATGCCCATTCAGGGGAGAACGTTTGGCAGATACAACCAGCACTGGACACCAGTCTATCGCTGGGAACACTCACTCACACACACAGACACACACACTATATAGGGGCAATTTAAACCAGCCAATTTATCTTACATTTAGTAATTTACCTTAAATCCATCTTTTTGGACTATGGGAGGAAACCGGAGAACCCGGAGAAATCCTACGCAGACACATGAAGGACCATGGTAACGTCCATGAATTCAAACCTGGATCCCCAGCACTGAAAGGTAAATTTGTTAACGACTAAGCTACAGTGCCGCCCTCCACCTCCAGGTACATTAAGGAGCATTAAACATTTGTGTTGGTTTTGATTTCCTGTATTAGTCATTCTTGTTTTTGTTGTCCTCAGATGGTTATATTTGCTCATATTCTTTTTCAGGTTCGAATTTTGTGAGCCCAAGTTTGTGGTGGGAAACTGTTTAGAAATCTCCCCAGACAGCCATCAGTATGATCGAATCTATTGTGGTGCAGGTGTTCAGAAAGACCATGAAAACTACATGAAAGTCATGCTTAAAGTCGGTGGCATCCTGGTCATGCCTATTGAAGATCAGGTACATTATGTCTGAAAGTACATTATATAAAAAAAGTATTCAGACAATTGCACATTAAGCAAAGATTTTTAAGGCAACCTATTTTGAGTGCCTCCCACCCTAGTAGTGGAAACTAAAACAGCTTCCACTTTTCTTGGAGGGCTTTCTACAAGATTGTGGAGTGTGTCTTTAGGATCTGTTGCCTTGTAATCCAAAATAGTATTTTTGAGGTTTGACACTGATTTTTAATGTTAATGGTCTGGCCCAGAATCTCCATTCCAGTTATCCCAAAAGTTTGAGTGCTTCAATCAGAACTCTTTGTGCATCAGTCAAGTGTTTCAACATAAACTCTTTTAACCATGTGTTTATGGACAAGTTATTTTTGAACTTGGAACCAATTACGTTAAAACAGGAAAAAAAAGGATTTTTCCAAATTCGTCCTTCTATACAATTGTCCAAAATGCAGGTTGCTAGGCAGTTGCTAGGTGTTTGGATTTGTACACATTTAGCAATGGTAGTGAAAAAAACACCTGAACTGAACAATTAACATTAACAGATGTTTTAATATATATATTTTTAGTTTATAGATTCATATTAGTTATTTGTTTTATGATCACATGAACAAAACTCATGGAAAAAGCAAGCAGGTACAGAAAAGTAAAATAAACATTAAATTAAATAAATTAATATTTTAAAAAATAGTATTGTGTCTGAAAGAAGCAATATGAACTACATTCTGTGACTGTTCTCTTAATAAATGCTAGACTTAAATTGACTTTTATTCAACCAGCAATTTTATTTTTGACCTGAAATGACACAGGCATCTCCCAGGAGACCCAAAACACACAGCAAAAGTGGTGAAGAAATGGTTCGCAGACAAAAACATTAACGTTTTGCAGTGGCCCAGCCAGAGTCCTGACTTGAATCCAATTGAGAATCTGTGGAGGGAGCTAAAGATCAGGGTGATGGCAAGGAGACCCTCCAACCTCAAAGAGTTGGAGCTCATCGCTAAAGATGAATGGGCAAAAATACCAGTGGTACCAGGCATGCAAAAAGCTGGTCAGCAATTACAGGAAACATTTGATTGCTGTAATAACCAATAAAGGCTTTTCTGTTAATTATTGAGAAGGGTATGAATAATTTTGGACATGCCACTTTCACTTGTTCAAATGTGAATAAAAGCTGAGAAATATTTTTTCCACAATGATGCCTCTTGTACATCATCATCGTATTATCTCCTGAGAAATGCCTGTGTCGTTTCCGGACAAAAATAAAATTGCTGGTTGAATAAAAGTAAATTTAAGTCAAAATTTTCCAGGGGTATGAATAATTTTGGACTTATATATATATATTTAAAAAAAACTAGACTGCTGTATATAAAATTCATACAACTGTTAATATCCTGAGAATGTGTTTCTGTAATAGTGATGGGTCATGCACAAGATATGATGCTTTGTAGTGAATCAGAAGAGTAGGCTCCTAATAAATTAATTAATAACTGATTCAAGCTGATATCAATTTATGTATTAATGTTTGATTTTTTACATTTTTTTATACAATGCTCAAAAAATAAAGGGAACACTTAAACAACACAATATAACTACAAGTAAATCAAACTTCTGTGAAATCAAACTGTCTTAGGAAGCAACACTGACAATGAATTTCACATGCTGTTGTGCAAATGGAATAGACAACAGGTGGAAATTATTGGAAATTAGCAAGACACACTCAATAAAGGAGTGGTTCTGCAGATGGACCACAGATCACTTCTCAATACCGGTGCTTTCTGGCTGATATTTTGGTCACTTTTGAATGGTGGTGGTGCTTTTACACTCGTAGTAGCATGAGACGGACTATGTAACCCACACAAGTGGCTCAGGTAGTGCAGCTCATCCAGGATGGCACATCAATGTGAGCTGTGGCAAGAACAGGTTTGCTGTGTCTGTCAGTGTAGTGTCCAGAGGCTGGAGGCGCTACTAGGAGACAGGCCAGTACACCAGGAGACGTGGAGGAGACCGAAGGAGGGCAACAGCCCAGCAGCAGGACCGCTACCTCCATCTTTGTGCAAGGAGGAACAGGAGGAGCACTGCCAGAGCCCAGCAAAATGACCTCCAGCAGGCCACAAATGTGCATGTGTCTGCACAATCATTTAGAAACCGACTCCATGAGGATGGTATGAGGGCCCGACATCCAGAGATGGGGGTTGTGCTCACTGCCCAACACCGTGCAGGATGCTTGGCATTTGCCAGAGAACACCAGGATTGACAAATTCGCCACTGGCGCATTGTGCTCTTCACAGATGAAAGCAGGTTCATACTGAGCACATGTAACAGAGTCTGGAGACGCTGTGGAGAGCGATCTGCTGTCTGCAACATCCTTCAGCATGACTGGTTTGGCAGTGGGTCAGTAATGGGGTGGGGTGGCATTTCTTTGGAGGGCCGCACAGCCCTCCATGTGCTCGCCAGAGGTAGCCTGACTGCCATTAGCTACTGAGATGGTCTCACAGACCCCTTGTGAGACCATTTGCTGGTGTGGTTGGCCCTGGGTTCCTCCTAATGCAGGACAATGCTAGAACTCATGTGACTGGAGTGTTTTAGCAGTTTCTGCAAAATGAAGGCATTGAAGCTCTGGACTGGCCCGCCCATTCCCAGACCCGAATCCAATTGAGCACATCTGGGATATCATGTCTCGCTCCATCCACCAATGTCACGTTGCACCACAGACTGTCCAGGAGTTGGCAGATTTTTTAATCCAGGTCTGGGAGGAGATCCCTCAGGAGACCAACCGCCACCTCATCAGGAGCATGCCCAGGCATTGTAGGGAGGTCATACAGGCACGTGGAGGCCACACACAATACTGAGTCTCATTTTGACTTGTTTTAAGGACATTACATCAAAGTTGGATCAGCCTGTAGTGTGTTTTTTCACTTTAATTTTTTGTGTGACTCCAAATCCAGGCATCTGTTGGTTAATAAATTTGATTTTTATTGATGATTTTTGTGTGATTTTGTCAGCACATTCAATTTTGAATACTTTGTTCTGCACAATGAGAATATTTAATTCAGATCTAAAATGTGTTATTTGAGTGTTCCCTTTATTTTTTTGAGCAGTGTATAATGTTGCCTTTTTTAACAAAGGGTAAAACGAGTTTGTCATTACCGAATACACTGAAATGATATTTAGCTTCGTGTATATAATGTCATGATAGAAGATAAAACGTGTGTTGTTGAACTTTAGGCAAATCTTTGTACCTGGTTGCTAATTTCTATTGTTTTTTTTTTTTTTATTTGTAGTTTTTAGTATCTGCATAGCTGTAAATACCGCAGTTAGAAATGGGACGTCTGATTAAAGCCCAGTGTCTGTGCCTTGTTTGTTTATAAAGATATCATTTGCAAAAGTTAAACCAGTAACCAGACTGGGATTAATCTTAATCTTGGAATAAACTTCATTCACCTTTGTTCAGTCATAATTGAATCTGTTTATAGGGCCTACTTCTTTTCCACTTTCTGATTTTGCTAAAACAAGCAATGTTTATAAATGAATCTTGTAAAGAGGAGATACAGTAGATGACCTAAAACTGTCATCAGACAATGTGATTTTTCAGTCTCGGTGGAGCTAAGTCAGTTAGTCAATTTTGGTTAGTTCTAGACTATAGATGTTTATAGATGGAAGTGACTGATGAAAATAGCTATTCGATGTGAGGAAAACAGTCATGGTTTCTTATCAACTTTTGTTTTGTTTTGTTTTTTTTACCCCAATTGAATTTTTTTTATTATTTTTTTATTTATTATTTTATTTCCAGTTGTCTGTACATGTCCATTTCTGGTAGATCATTTACAGTAATCAATCCTATATTAGGGTTACTGGGGGGGTTCCCCATGCCCATCCAGGGGAGAAAGTGGCAGGTACTTTGCATATATTAAATAAACAGGTTGTTCTGGTCCTTAAATCTGATTGGCTAAGCTTTTTGTCCAGGTGTAACATTATTGGCAATGCACACCTCTCACTACTTCACATTCCTATAAATGTATATGTATATTCATATAAACAGCGAGCTGAATGCAGATGAGAACTAAGCTTGTTATGGCTATTTATTTATTTTTTAAATAACCTGTGTACTGTAATTTGGCCACTAGATGGCAGCTTTTGATCGTTAGAGATACCGAAATCCTGTTACTTGGTGATCTCAGATTGCAGAAGACCAGTTTGTTGATGATTTTGCTTTCCATAATCTTATCTATGAATACATTTTATATATATATATATATATATATATATATATATATATATATATATATATATATATATATATATATATATATATACAGTTGTGATCAAATTTATTCAACCCCCACTGAAATAAAGTGTTTTGGCCAGTTTGACATTGATTTGGATCATTTCAGTCATCTTATTTACAATTATATCAAAGAGGCACTTATAAATTAGACAAATATAACATAATATTTATGATGGAATAACCACAAATGTCTTTACTGTGCTCACATCATTATCAGTTTTATTCAACCCCCTAGTGACATTATTTTTTAGTACTTAGTACAACATCCTTTTCCAGTTATGACAGCTTTCAAGCATGAAGCATAGCTTGACACAAGTGTCTTGCAGCGACCTATGGGTATCTTAGCCCATTCTTCATGGGCAAAAGCCTCCAGTTCAGTCACATTCTTAGGCTTGCGCACTGCAACTGCCTTCTTTATGTCCCACCAGAGGTTCTCAATTGGATTTAAGTCTGGTGATTGCGATGGCCACTCTAGAATGTTCCAGCCTTTCATGTTCAACCATGCTCTAGTGGACTTGGATGTGTGCTTCGGATCATTGTCCTGTTGGAAGGTCCAACGTCTCCCAAGCCGCAGGTTTGTGACTGACTCCATCACATTTTCCTCCAAGATCTCCTGGTACTGAAGGGAATTCATGGTACCCTGCACACGTTGAAGCTTTCCTGTACCATTAGAAGCAAAACAGCCCCAAAGCATAATTGACCCCCCGCCATGCTTCACAGTAGGCAAGGTGTTCTTTTGTTCATAAGCCTGGTTCTTCCTCCTCCAAACATAGCGCTGGTCCATTGTCCCAAAGAGTTCTAATTTAGTTTCATCTGACCACAGTACACTGTCCCAAAACCTTTGTGGCTTGTCCACATGACTTTTGGCATACTGCAGTCGACTTTTCTTGTTCTTTGGTGTCAGCAAGGGGGTGCGCCTGGGAGTTCTGGCATGGAGGTCTTCGTTATGCAGTGCGCGCCTTATTGTCTGAGCTGAAACTTCAGTGCCCACATCTGACAGGTCTTTTTTCAGTTCCTTAGCAGTCACGCGGGGATTTTTCTCCACATTACGCTTCAGGTAGCGCACAGCAGTCGCGGTCAGGATCTTCTTTCTGCCACGACCAGGTAACGTTTCCACTGTGCCCTTTAACTTGAACTTGCGAATGATACTTCCGATAGTGTCTCTTGGAATATTTAACAACTTCGCAATCTTTTTATATCCATTGCCATTCTTGTGAAGAGCAATAACCTCTTCTCTTGTCTTCTGGGACCATTCTCTTGCCTTCACCATGCTTGTAAACACACCAGTAGATGTCTAGAAGGAGCTGAGTATCACAGTCCTTTTAAATCTGCCTAATTGGTGCTTATCATGCTTGATTGCTGCTCGTTGACATCCACAGGTGTTTTCAATACCTGATTGAAAACACTGGAATGAACCTCTGTTCTTATGAGTGGTAGTTGTAAAGGGGTTGAATAATTGTGTCAATGAAGAAATCACAAAAAGGCCATTTAATACTTTATGACAAAAACAATTGATGCTATCTTAGTTGCATTTAGTTCTTTAACAAGTCCTTGTAAGATTTCATTATGAACACAATTACAAATGTGCACTGAATTCCATAAAACCCTTCGCAGCATTGGGGGTTGAATAAATTTGATCACAACTGTGTGTATATATATATATATATATATATATATATATATATATATATATATATATATATATATATATATATATATATAGTTTTGTAACTGTTTAATAAAAGCAATTACATTCAAGGTTGCGCATTTTGGTGTAGTCATGGGGAAAAAAGGTGTAACTGCACACTGCTTTGCATATATATATATATATATATATATATATATATATATATATATATATATATATATATATATATATATATATTTTTAGAAAGCACAACCAGATATAAACTCTTCCAAAACACAGTGTTACATACAGTATCAGCAGGAGATGATTTAGGGTATGAATTACTGTTAACGTTTTTGCCGTAAAGATGTGGGTGGACTATCGTGTATCTGACATTTTTACGAGGTTTTTGTGAGCAACGCCGGTGTTTGGAAATCTTTTTATGAAAATCTCGTCCCATATGGCACACGCAACATTTAAATATCAATACAATTCTGTATTTTACTGGATGACTGGCAACCCCACCACTCCATCTGTTTGTCTAAAGCCAAAATATTTTCACACTCAAGTGTAACATTTAAATTTCCTTGCCTTCTCCTGCTTGTGAAGTGTAAGGGAATTTGTAAAACAATAATGAGGTTGCTCCACCCACAGCTTTGGAGTAAGTAGTATAGAACTTTTCATATGTCGGAGCGGATGTTAAAAAAGCAAACAAAAAAGGTGACAATAAAAACACATTAATCGTTACTCTTGTGAACGCATTGATGCATCGAATCGCAGAGTGTATAATCAATTTCAATTTATTAATAGTTACATCCTTAAATTGCATGGGGCAATTTAGAGCATTCAATTTACTTTGAATTCATGTTTTATTTTTTTAATTCATGTGGGAGGAAACCGTGGAAACCCATGCGGATGCAGGGAGAACATGGAAACTCCACCCAGACTGGGATTCGAACCTGGAACCCCAGTGCTGAAAGGTGAACATGCTAACCACGAAGTCTATTCTCATTAATTAATCTATTATTTTTATTAAAAAAAAAAAAATAGATTAATTAATCTGTGCAAGACGTTCGTCATGGTTAACTTGTGTTTTTTTTTTTTTTTAAATAATATAAGGTGCTTTTTTTTTATATATATTTTTTAATAGGTTAAAGTCCTGTTGATTTCATGTTCTCCCCATGTCCGCATGGGTTTCCACTGGGTTCTCTGGTTTCCTCCCACAGGCCAAAAACATAAAATCATTGTAAATGAACTGCTCTAAATTGCCCCTATGTACTGTCTTTTGTGAGTTTGGGCCCAGAGATGGATTGGCTGCCCTGCTCAGCGCCTACAACCTTAGTATAGTGGAAGATAATGGGATGAGATTAATACCAATAAGGTTTTGTGTGAGGTACCTAGTATTTTTATAATCTAGAACCTTTACCATAACAATAATGTTACCTCCGGTTATATATTACAGACTAACATGTGCCATGAGTTTAAAGATTGATTTTTTTTTTACTTAATTAATTATTATGAATTGTTAATCACTTCTTCAGGTTGATCAAAATATTTTCTATGGGACTTAAAAATCTAACAATTAAAATGCTTTTGATATTTTGTTCTGTACATTAGTGCCTGACTAATTTACTTTATTTACTTAAAATACTTATATGTTATTTTTCACATGCAGTTGACTCAGATAACCAGAACAGGTCAGAGTTTGTGGGAAAGTAAGAACATCCTGGCTGTGTCCTTCGCACCTTTGGTTCAGCAAAGCCAAAGCGAGAACAAGAAAACCGATGCTGTTGTTCTGCGTGAGTTGCTAAAATCTTGCATACATGATTTCTTAATGTTATGAAAAAGAGTGTAGATCTAATCATTAGTGGTATTTCAGAGTGCTTAAGATCTAAATTGGTGGCATGTCAACATACAGGACCATGCTTTCTGCCTCCTGCCAGACCACAAGGGCTCAGCAGTCTGTGTGAGAAATTGAGATTGAAAAGACTGGTAATTTCACCCGACAATCCCTACTAGGTTTCCTGTTTGTGGTACAGTAACCAGGGATGAGATGGTGAAAAATGTCTCTAACTTCTTAAAAACACTGATGGAGGAACCAATCAGCAACTCTGTTGACAGCAGTGAGGCTCCTGGCCACATATTAGTAAAACTGTAGCTTTATTTTAAATATTGATGTATATGTGTATACATATATATTTGAATCAATAGTTTACATATTTATAAAATTATGAAAAATCAAAAAAAGATCAGGTTTCTACCAAGCTCAAAATTCTGTTTTGTCTACACCCTGGAGATAATTCAGTATAGTGTACCGGGGAAAAAGAACATATTTTTTGGCTAAATCTTTAAGGTTCTCTTTGTAGCAGTTAACAGATGTCCTTGTGATCTTCAGCTCCTCTATCAGTGCGAAGCCTGCAGGACCTAGCACGCATTTATATTCGTCGCATCCTGCGCAGTCTTACCCACGATGAGAATCCATGTAGAGGTGCGGAAGTGAGGACAGCGCAGAAACGCAAACGCAGGCACCTCCGCCGTCAACAGAGCCACTGCATCAGCACCTATGTGTTCGTGGGCAACCAGCTGATCCCGCAAAACATCGAGAGTGAGGAGGAAGAGACGTTCGATGATGAGGAGATCAAAGAACAGGACGAGGACCGGGAGCAAGAGAAAGACAAGCATGAGCAGCCTCGGATCAACCTGCTGAGAGACAAGATCTTAAACCTGCCTTTGCCTGAACCACTTAAAGCATATCTGCTGTACTATCGTGAGAAATAAGTGAAGACGCTGGAGTTCTGCTTCAGATGAAGAGATATGTTCATTAGAACTTTTTTTTTTTTTCAATTTTTTCATGTCTTTAGCTTAATTAAAGGTTTTCCAATAGTAACCTTCTCGATCATACTTACCAGTATGATCTTCAAGTGATTTCTAATTCTGAAATCAAACTCTAATCATAATATCTTTGGAGCACTGAGGACCCTTAGGACTCTCCAGGACACTTTTTAGTTTGTGTTTCTATTCCAAATTTGCTACCTTTACTACAGTATCGCCGTGCTCTTACATAAGAAGCTTTAATGTTTTACCCACACAGACTTGCAAGACCTGTTCTGGCATTGAACCAGTAGTGCAGTTTTAGTCCAACAGCATTTCCATGTGGAAATTGTGAGTATTTTGGTGAGAATTTGCATATTGGAAATCTGCACCCCGATGTATTTCTACTTTTCTGATGTTGAAGTGTCTGCGTGTGTGCGTGCGTGTGACGAAGAACATCCCGTGAGGTAAAAGATGAAGCGGGCTTCATGACTTTAGGAAATGTTGCAGTTCTTTATTCTTCTAATCTATTAATCATCAACTCTGTCATGAGCTTCAACCCATGTTTAAAATCGATGTATTAAATGTTCACCTACTGCTTCTCCAGCGTACCTGTAGTTTCACTGTTCACTCTGACAACTCACCCATCCATGATGTGGAATAAAGTGAACCTCACAACCCTGCTGTAAAGTTTGTTACAGCCTTCAAGACTGACCACAGTTTCATTTGACTTTGTAATTATTAGTGTAATTTATATTAATAGGACATATTAATAGGCTGTTGCAGAGCTTTGGTTGAATTTACAGCTTTGGGACATTAAACTGGGAGTTTTTTTGTAAGGTTAATTTGCTTGTCAATTTCGTTTTTAAGGCTATTGGTATTGGTAATAATGATTCCATTTGCTGTAAAACAAAAAGATCCTGGGTTTAATATCCATTCAGTAAGAACAAGGGACTTTCTGTTTGTGGTTTGCATGTCCTTTCTTCAGATTTCTCCCAAAGTCCAAAGACATACTCAGGTTTATTGGCAAGATGAAATTGACAGTTGTTAATGTATTTGTATGTCTAAGTTCATTCATTCATTATCTTCCACTTTATCCTATATTAGGGTTGCGGTGGGGTTCCCCATGCCCATCCAGGGGAGAACGTTTCGGGCGCTGGGCAGATACACCCAGGACAGGGCGCCAATCTATCGCTGGACGTATGTCTAAGTTGTGTTTGATTAATGGCATATACAATTCCCCCCCCCACACACACTTTTCTCCTTTAAATGCTAGAATAGGCTCCATCACCTCACATTAACTCTGATCAGGATCGGACAGAACACCTCTGCCTGCTGCTGCTCAGATGTTCATGCCTGTGAATGTTCCTCTGTTTCAGCTGGAGCACAATGAAATGCAGCCACTTTAATTTAGCTTAAATCAATTGTTATTCCAGTAAGTTATGGTTTAACAATCATAAAATTGATGCAGCCAAAATAATTCAGCAATTCTCTTTTTGTGCATGACCACATCTTTTTGGAAAAAGCTGTGTAGATGAAGATGTATGAGGAGGTGTATGCACATTTTCAGTCATAGGCCACATTGGTTATACAAGAGGCAAATGAAAAATATTTTGTTTAATTTATTAAGCACTTTTTAATAGGGAGAGGGAAATAATTATGTGTATTGATATGTCTTTGCATTCCTAATTTAGATGGTGGACAGGGGTCATTGTTGGCACCAAAAACTGGTCTGTGGCTATGCAGCTCTGTACACAACAAAATGTGATGCAATGTTTATTCTGACAGATTTATACTAGGACAATATTCAACTTTGTCTGCAGTCTGAGCTACAGATCATCTATTGGATTGGTCCACACAGACCAGCCTTTGCACTCCACATGCATCTATGATCCTTGCCACCCATTTTTCTGTGTTCCCTCCTCTGACCTTTTTTGATGGTCACTGACCACTGCAGACCGGGGTACTTCACTGCAGAAACTGCAGTTTGGATTTAGATGGTTGGACATGTGCTGAGGAGGATATTGGCAGCAGGAACCTAAGGTGCCAGGAAAGTTAGACAAATGGGAGGTTTATGGATGCAGTAAGAGAAAATCCTCAAGACAAGGCAAATGGAGAACGTTCTACAGTGTATGTGTTTATACACTGCCTGACCAAAAGAAAAAAAAAACTTTTGCTTTGATTACAGCACACATACACTGTGGAATTGTTACAGCAAAGTCCCGTTTATTTCTTTATTTCTTCAGCACATCACACAAATTCTCATTTGGGTTCAGGTCTGGACTCTGTTGTGAGCAATCCATGAGTGAAAATGTCTTATGCTCCCTGATCCACTCTCTATATGAGCCTGATGAATCCTGCATTGTCATCTTGTTCAGTATATTTGGGTCAGCTGACATTATTCTTCGGACACATTACATTTCTGAACCCAGAATTGCCCAACTGCAGCAATCCAGATATACCACCAGCAAATACATCCAGGTGGTAAATTTCTTTGGTCAGGCAGTGTGTATAAGCCAGAACAAGCTATAACCAAGAAATATATTTATTTCTTTAAATTAAATGCTAACGTTAGAAATATCCATGTGTTTGGATATGATTTCAAATATCTCATTTGGATTTATTATTTCTGTATTTTAAACTACCAAAAATAAATGGCCTTTTTCTCCACCACAGACACTATCAAAAATTAATTGTAAACTTGCAAATGCAGTAACAACATGGAAGATCAAATGCTTTAAATATTTGAATTATAACATTTTTGGAGTTTAAAAACTATACTCAAACACATTCACTTACAACTCGGTAACCTACAGTTCTGGTAAAATTCCATATTTAAATATATCAAATCTAAAAAAACTGTGGTTTGTGGTCATTTGAGCTCAACGGAAATATGGGTCCAAACTTGTCACTGCAGCCAAACGTCTGCAATCATTTCAAGTTGTTTAATTTAATCCAGTGTTGAGCTCAAGTTAATGTCTGGTTAATGTCTTTTTTTCAGGGCATATACTTCTTGGCAGTTTGGCCAATAGAGGTGGCATTCGTCAGCGTTGCCATGGTTGTGGCAGCATTTCGGCTGTCCAGAAACATGGGATCCAGACAAGCCACTTTAGCAGCAAAAAAAGCATGGATGCAGTGTAGCACAGCAAAAAGACTGGAGAATTCCAATTCCTGTGAAAGAAAAGAAATCAAAGAAGTAGATCCAAGCAACACAATAATCACTGTGCTAGGTTTAAAGGCACTGTTGAAAAGAAATCCAGGTTACATGTAGTAGCAGTATATGTACATGTAGCAGTATTATTCATTATCTTCTGCTTAATCCTTTACTAGGGTCATGGGGGGGTTCCTCCATGCCCGTCCAGGGGAGAATGCTTTGGGCGCTGGGCAGATACACCCAGGACAGGGCAACTATCTATTAAACACACAGTGGGGAAATTTATGGGGATATATATGGGGAAATATATATCAGAGCACCCAGGGAGAATATGGAAACCACCCAGATTGAGATTCCAACCTGGATTTTCAGCGCTGAGAGGCAAACATGCTAATCAGCAAGCCACCCATAGCAGTATTAATATCTAATATTAACAGCAGGATTGGGTTACTTGTGTCATTGTTTAATAAACAGACTATATAGCTACCTGGCTGTTCTATGAGTACCTTGCTTGTCTATCCAGATACATTGTGACAGATCGTGACACCACACGTAAAAGATTTTAAAAATCATGCTGGTTATACAAAGTACTAGATGTAGTTTGGTGTGTGGTGTATTCATTTTTGCATTAATTCATTTGTAAATCATTCTTGTCAACAGTTTAAATTTTTATTTGTGTTTAGTGAGATAATGAGTAAACACAACATGCTGAGCACTGTAGTTTGCCAGTTCTTTACAGCAATATAATTTAATTTTTTATAAAATGTCTGCTTTTTAAACTGAGCTGGATTATGGAAACATTATTTTCATAAAGAAACATATAGTGATGTGCAGTTACCTTTGCTTCAATGAGTTTACAGTCTGAATTCTGGAAGAGGAACTTAATTTTGCTCTTTCCATCATCAGAAGATCCTTTAAGTTGAGAGAATTTGTACCTCCACAGAACAGCCTGGGGGCAGAGCAAAACTTTTAATATCCTAGATCTTGTTACGTGCAGGTCTAGCACTAGGGTGTTTGCTGTGTTCTGTGTTCTCTCTGTGTGGGTGTGTTGTATGTGTTTCTGCAGGTTTGTGGGCTGACCTGACCTTCATGGGAGGAGCAACAGGCTATAAAAACCTGCAGTCATGACCAAGATGGTGGCTAGAGTTCACACAGGAAGTGAGGTCTACTGTGTGTGCGCTTCTGGTTCCTCTGCTATCGTTACCACCATTACAAAGTCATTGTTTGTTTCTTTGTTTTGGAGTTATTCTTTAGGGAATGTGTATTGTACTTCTGTCGGTCACACATTTAGAGACCATTTTTTGTTAATCCTGGCTAGAGGAGTCCAGCAGGTAAGGTTGAGGCACCTCATACATGTCCATCACGTGGCTGTCTGTATGTATAGATACACTAGGTTAGCAGGCGGGTGCCTCTTTTGTATTTATGGTTGTTAGATTGGGTAGATTAGGTTTTGTTTTCTTTGTTCTTTTGTTTAGCATAAATATAGCTTAGAGTAAGGGTATGTTTTGTTTCTTTCTTTCCTTTGGCACCATCATCGTTGGCTCCTCTTAGGCCTTGCACACCTAGGCCATTGGTTTGGTAAGGGTTGTTCTGTGTTTTAAAATAAACAATCTCTATTTTTGAACATCCAATCCTGATCTGGTCTCCTTGCTCCTTTTATGTTCCCTTTGTTGCAACTGTTTTACAAATGAGTCAATCTATGTAGTAACATATTGGGGGCTCGTCTGGGATAATTTTGATATTTATTGGGAACAAGGAGTGATGACTAGACCAGTGCTGGATGTTTGGTGGTAGCAGCAGGTTTTGTTTGTTTGGTAGTTGTCTTTGTTTGGTAGTTGGGATGGCTTTGTCTGGTAGTCTGGATGATTTTCTCCAAGATCTATCAATAGACTTACTAAATACATGTAGGAAGGATGTTTTATTGGAAATAGCACAGAACTTTAGAATCTCCGTTTCTAAAAGTTTAGTTAAAAGGGAACTTAAGAGGGTAGTGATGGAGGGTTTGATAGACTTTGGTGTTTTAACTTCTAGTATACTATGATACTATGGAAGCAAGTGCTACTTCTATTTCACCTGTTTCTGAGAAGTCAATTGCAGTTACTCCTGCTTCTCAACCTGTTGGGCCTCCAGTTGTGCAGGAAGGTGACCAAACTTTACCTGAAACACATGCTACACTTCCGCACTTTGATCCTTTTTCTCCTTTGGAGATTGGGTCAGATAGCCGGAAGAAAGAATTGGTAAAGGTAAGGATTGCACGGTTGCAGTTAGAGTATGAGGAGAAGTGTCAAAGGCTAGAAATGGAGAAAGCTCTTGCAATTCGCCGTATGGCGTTAGACTTTGAGCGGGAGATTCGCTTGCGAGAATTGGAGCTTGGTGTGAAGCAGTTTGCTTTAAACTCAAATGTACAGAAGGCTTCTGGTCCAGAGGCTTCTGCTTCTGAGGTAAAAGAGGCTTCTAGCCAAACTCTGTGTCCCTCTGTACCTTCCGAATCCCAACCTTCCTCTCTTGATGTGAGTAAGCTTATTGCTTTAGTTCCACTATTTCGAGAATCTGAGGTAGATGCTTATTTTTGTGTTTTTGAGTGCATTGCTTTAGCTTTGAGTTGGCCTCAAGATTTGTGGATACTCCTTCTACAATGCAAGTTGACAGGGAAAGCTCAGGATGTTTTATCCTTTGTCATTAAATGATAGCTTGGACTATGATACAGTTAAGACTGCAGTTTTGCAGACTTATGAACTTATACCTGAAGCCTATAGGCAGCGGTTTCGTAATTGCAAAAAGGGTGCTTCACAGACATTTGTTGAATTTACGAGAGAAAAGCTTCAGCTTTTTGACAAGTGGTGTGCTGCTAGTAAAGTGGACAGTTATGATAAACTACGGGAGTTAATTCTTTTAGAGGAGTTTAAGACTTGTCTACCTGAAAGCATTGTTGTTTCTTTAAATGAGCGTCATGTGAAGTCTGTTTCAGAAGCTTCTCTTCTAGCTGATGAGTATGTGCTTACACACCGAAGTGTTTTTAAACCATTGAAGCCAGTTAAGTCAGTGGAGGTGAAGGCTGCTGCAGAACAGCCTCAACCTCGTCAGTCCAATTTTTGTTCTCGTTTGTCACGTGACCAAGCTGAGTGTTACTACTGCCATAAGCCAGGGCATATAGTTGTTGATTGTCCAGCATTGAAACAGTGTGAAGCTGTATCAGGAGAAGGCAGAAAAGGGGTAGCATTTGTAAAAACTGTGGACCCTTTTCTGGATTACAATGGAGATTGCATGGTCAGTGATGAGTTCAGACCTTTTGTAAGTAAGGCATTTGTCTATTTGGCAGATAGTGGGGATGCGCAGTGTCCAGTGCAAATATTGCGGGACACTGGGGCAGCCTTAACTTTGATGCTTGCTGATGTTTTGCCTTCTCAGCCAGAGCTTTCTTTTTGTGGGGTGGATCACATGCACTATGCCAAGGCATTGACATGTCCTACATGAAAGTTCCACTGCATAAGATTTATTTGCAGTCTGATTTGGTCTCCGGTCATTTTAAAGTGGGAATATGTTCAGCATTGCCTGTAAAGGGAGTACAGCTAATTCTAGGTAATGATATTGCTTGTGGCAGAGTGACTCCTGTGCCAGAGGTCATAGACAAGCCTAGTCTTAATGGCTCAGTGGAACACTGATCATCTAATGCATCGTGTAGTGTAACCAATAATCAACCCTCAATGATTTCTGAAAAATCTAGTTGTAGAGAAAATAATATAGTACAAGAGTTAAATACCTTTAACCACATATCTAAAAAAGAGCTTGTAACATTAATTACACAATCAAAGACAACATCCTGTCTGTTAGACCCAATACCTACAAACCTGCTTAAAGACCTCCTAACAAATATTAATGAGCCTTTTATAAACATTATAAATTCATCATTTAAAATAGGCTATGTCCCCAAAAATCTGAAGTGTGCAGTCATTAAACCATTACTTAAAAAACCTAATTTAGATCCTCTAATACTGTCCAACTATAGACCAATATCAAACCTTCGTTTTGTCTCTAAAATCCTAGAAAAAATTGTTTTCAACCAGCTGAATCGCCATCTTCTAGCTAATAACGTTCATGAAGTTTTTCAGTCAGGTTTTAGGTCTCATCATAGAACTGAGACAGCCTTAATTAAAGTCGTTAATGACTTATTAATGTCCTCTGATAATAACCAAATCTCTTTTCTTGTATTAATAGATCTTAGTGCAGCCTTGACAATATAGACCATAACATCTTAGTTGATAGATTAGAAAACACTGTGGGCATTACAGGATCTGCACTCCAGTGGTTTAAATCCTACCTGACAGATCGATATCAATTCACCTGTGTTAACAACCAATGTTCTGAACTTGCTAAAGTTAAATATGGTGTCCCACAAGGGTCAGTTCTGGGTCCACTCCTATTTGCATTATATATGCTTCCATTGGGATCAATTATTCATAAACATGGAATCAGTTTCCACTCATATGCAGATGATACACAGTTATACGTTTCAGGTAACCCTAATGATGGTCGTTCAGTCAGTAAGCTCGAGGACTGCATCCAAGATATTAAAATATGGATGTCAAAAAACGTCCTACTGCTAAATTCTGATAAAACAGAGTTTCTGATAGTTGGACCCAAGGACAAAATTAACAAAGCTTCAAACACTATGTTAAACCTTGATAACTCTTTAATTAGACCCAGTTCATCTGTAAATAATCTCGGTCTCACTATTGATTCAGATCTCTCCTTTACAGAGCACATTAGCAATATTACTAGAATTGCATTTTTTCACCTTCGTAACATTTCGAAGCTGTGAAATATCCTCTCCCTCCAAGATGCAGAAAAACTAATTCATGCTTTTATTACCTCAAGGTTAGATTATTGTAATTCACTTCTGACAGGATGTTCTAATAAATCATTACATAAATTACAACTTGTGCAAAATGCTGCAGCTAGAGTTTTAACTAAAACCAGAAAGTTTGATCATATCAGTCCTGTGTTATCAAACTTGCACTGGCTACCAGTTAAGTTTCTGATTGAGTACAAAATTTTATTGATAACATATAAAATTCTACATAATCAGGCTCCACAGTGTCTGAGTGAGCTAATTCAATCATACAAGCCAACACGTGAGCTCCGATCTCAAGGTGCTGGTCTACTCTTAGCTCCTAGAATAAATAAAATTACTGCTGGTGGAAGAGCGTTCTCCCGCAAGGCTGCTCTACTTTGGAATAGCCTTCCAGTTACTGTTCGTGATTCTGAATCACTATTACTCTTTAAAAATAAATTAAAAACACATTTATTTAATCTTGGGTTTAATTAATCCCCTGTAGATAAAGATGTAGATCTCAGGCTTGGCTGTGTTGGGGTGGTAATCTGTGATCAGTGTATGCTGGCGTTTCACCACTTCACCCACCTCATCATTAATGGGGGGGTGTGGCGCTGAAATGATGCTGTTCCGGGGCGCCATCTCAACTATGTAGAGTCTGCAGTATCTGCCTCTTTTAGTTATGCTGCTCTAGTCAGTGATGCCGGAGTCACATACTGCACTGTGTCAATAAATTACTTATTAATTAAATGCTGTGCTTTTATTATTAGCTCTAACTGCCTTCCTTGTCTGTTTCTTTTGAGGTGTGACCGGCTTCCTGGAGATATTCATCCATGGCTCTGCTGAGGAATACTGGATGGAACCTGAATATCAATTGGACTGGCGGTCCTGCAGGACACCCTTAATGGACTCACATATAGTTTTCCAGTTGTTAGTTTTTCCATTTGTTTAATATCTGTACATAGCTGTCCTACATTGTTGTTGTTGCCTGGCCGCTCAAGGAGGAAGAGTCCCCCACTAAGTCTTGGTCCTCCCATGGTTTCTTCCCTCAATAACAACATAAAAGGGAGTTTTTTTCTTGCCACTGTCGCTTCGGCTTGCTCTTTGGGGGTTTAAAGGCTTTTCATTCTGTAAAGCTGCTTTGTGGCAATGTACTGTTGTAAAAAGCGCTATATAAATAAATTTTAAAAATAAAAAAAAATAAAAAAAAACACTGTTCTGCAATTGAAAATCTTCCCATGTGTGCTGTTACTTGTGCTCAGACTCAAAAGTATTCTGATGCACTTTTCATTTCTGATACATTTTTAGCTAGAGACAATCCATTGACTGACTTTCCAGTTAAACTGACACCAGTTACTGGGCATTCTGGTGTCAAGAGTTTTGCTGGAAATTATTCTACAGTAAGTCGGGAATGCTTGATAAAATCTCAGCAAACAGACCATAGTTTGGCTAAGTATTTGTCTTTAGTGTCATCTAACAATGCCCCTGTAGACAAAAAGGTTGGCTTTTATTTTGAACAGGGTGTATTAAGGAGGAAGTGGACCCCACGTGAGAACGAAGGTGTTGATGTGTGCCAAATAGTTGTACCTTCTGACTATAGGTGTCAGGTGTTACAGCTGGCACACGATCATCCATGGTCTGGTCATTTGGGTATTGCAAAAACCTATGCTTGTGTGCTAAGGCATTTTTTTGGCCAGTGTTAAAGCATGATGTGACAGCATGTTTTATCTGCAATGTTTTCATGACTTGAGCAAACACAAAAAAAACTGTGTCCAGTCCTTACCATCATGAGAGTCAGGTAGAGCTTGAACGATTCCATCAGACTTTAAAGTCTAGACAGGTAGACAGTGGGATGATGGGGTACATTTTGCACTTTTCGCTACTCGGGAAGCAGTCCAAGAGTCCTTGGGTTTTTCCCCTGCACAGCTCGTTTTTGGTCACTCTGTGAGAGGTCCTTTAAAGTTGCATTTTAAAGAGTCCTTTCTTTCGGACAAAAAGAAAGAAACCAATGTTCTAGACTATGTGAGTAATTTTCGGGAGCAAAAACTGCTCTGAGCTCAGCACAAAGTAAAATGAAACGACGTTGTGACAGGAAAGCTATTCCATGCCAGTTTCAACCAGGTGATAATGTCCTTGTTTTGTTGCCAGTGGTCTTCGTTGTCTACAAAATTTTCTGGCCCATATGTGATTCAGCAGAAGCTTAGTGACACAGATTGTTATAAAAACTCCAGATAGAAATCGTAAGTCTAGAGTTTGTCACATCAACATGCTGAAGTCTTACGTTGAAAGAGAGGTTTCAAAGGCCATGAGTGATGGCAATGTTAAAGTGGTACCTTCATTTTGTGAGACTGTAGTGCCTGTTGCTGTGTCTAATGTAACTTCTCAGGAAAGCTGTGAACAGGACACAGATGGTCTTGTTCCTTATCAGGTGGGTTCTGTTGGCGCTCGTTTGTCGAACTCTGAAATGTTGCGTCACGACTTACTGCACATTTAACAGTGAAACAGCAAGCTGATATGGACCACTTGATTAGATGTTACCCTGGTATTTTTGGAGATGTTCCCACTCAGACTACTGTTATTCAACATGACATTAAAGTCACTAGTCGTCCTATAAAACAACATCCTTATAGAGTCAATGTCTTGAAAAGAGACATTATGAAACAAGAAGTGAACTATTTGTATGGGTTTGTATGAGTATGGGTTCGCTAAACCAAGTTGTAGTCCATGGAGTTCACCATGTCTTCTTGTGCCTAAATCTGATGGAACATCTCGTTTTTGTACAGATTACCGGCGAGTAAATGCTGTTTCTGTGTCTGATTCTTTCCCACTGCCCAGAATTGATGACTGCATTGACAGTCTTGGATCAGCCAAGTACATAAGTAAGCTTGATCTTTTGAAAGGCTACTGGCAGGTGCCTTTGACTACACGAGCGTCTGAGATCTCTGCTTTTGTTACTCCAGATGCATTAATGCAGTATACTGTGATGCACTTTGGTTTAAAAAATGCACCAGCAACATTTCAAAGACTGGTATACGTTTTTCTTCAGATGTACCACACTGTACAGCCTATTTGGAAGATCTAATTTTGTATTCAATGGATTGGGAAAGTCATGTTGAGCTGTTGGATACAGTATTTCAGCACCTATCTACAGCTTCTTTAACCCTGAACCTTGCTAAATTTGAGTTTGCACATGCTACAGTTACATATTTGGGAAAACGAGTAGGCAAGGGCAAGTTCATCCAGTTCACGCCAAGGTCCAAGCCATTGAAGAGTTCCCCATACCTTCATCACGACGTGCTCTTCGTCACTTTTTAGGAATGGCTGGATACTATAGGTGTTTTTTGTAAGAATTTCTCTTCTGTTGTTGAGCCCCTTACAACTCTATTGAGGTGGATGCTAGTGCTGTAGGGGCTGGAGCGGTACTGTTACAACCAGATGATTTTGGAGTTGTTCACCCTCAGTGCTACTTCTCACGCAGTTTTAATTCCCATCAGATGAAGTATTCAACAATTGAGAAAGAGGCACTAGCTTTGTTATGGGCACTCTTCATTAGCGATTTAAAAGGACTTGTGACACTCAGCTCCTTCTATACTGGTGTGTTTACAAGTGTGAGGCAAGAGATGGTCCCAGAGACAGAGAAATTTATTGCTCTTCACAGAATGGCAATGGATATAAAAAGATTGCGAAGTGTAACTATTCCAAGATATCGCAAGTATCATTCGCAAGTTAAAAGTTAAGGGCACAGTGCGAAACGTTACATGGGCGTGGCAGAAAGAAAGATCCTGTACCGGCGGACTCTGCTGTTGCAATACCTGAAGCGTAATGTGTGAGAAAAATCCCCTCGTGACTGCTACAGGGAACTGAAAAATAGACCTGTCAGAGTGTGGCACTGAAGTTTCAGCTCAGGACATTAACTGGCGCGCAGTGCATAACGAAGAACCTCCCATGCCAGAACTCCCAGGCGCCCCCCCCTTGCTGACGTCCAAAGACCAAGAAAAAGGTCGAACCATGCTAGTATTTTGCCAAAAGTCATTGGACAACGCCAACAAAGGTTTTCGGTACAGTGTACGGTGGCTCAGATGAAACTCCCAATTAGAACTGTTTCGGAGACAAATGGACCAGCGCTATGGTTGTAGGAGGAGGAAGAACCCAAGGCTTAGACCAAAAGAACAACCTTGCCTACTGTGAAGCTATGGCTCGAGGGTCATTATGCTTTGGTGGCTGTTTTGCTTCTAATTGTACAGCAAAGACTCAAATGTAGTGCAGGGCTACCATGAATTCCTCCACCCCAACCACCCCCCTCCCTTCAGTCACCAGGAGATTCTTGAGGTAAAATCTGGTGGAAGTCAGTCACAACCTGAGGCTTGGGAGACGTTGGACCTTCCAACAGGACACTGATCCGAAGCAACAAAACATCCAGTCCACTAGAGCATGGTTGAACAGGAAAGGCCTTGGAACATTGCTAGAGTGGCCGATCGTAAGTCACACAGCAACTAAATCCACCAATTGTAGAACTCTCTGGTGGGACTTAAAGACTGCCGTTGTGCAGTGCGCAAGCCTAAGAATGTGAATGAACTGTAGGCTTTTGCCCATGACGAATGGTCTAGATTAACAATAGGTCGCTGCAGAGGAAACTTGTGTCCAAGCTATGCTTCACGCTTGAAAAGCTGTCATAACTGGAACAAGGATGTTGGTACTAAGTACTACAAATATAATAATCGTACACACTACGGTGGGTTGGAATAAAACTGGTTAATGAATGTGAGCAGAAAAAAAAGGGGAAAAAAAAAAAAAAAAACAGTAAGACATGTTGTGGTTATTCAATCATTAAACTGATAGATGTTATATTTTTGTCAATTTAGATAAGTGGCCTGCTTTGATATTATTGTCAATTAAGGGGACTGAAATGGTCCAAATCAATGTTCAAACTGAGCCAAAACACTTTATTTCACGTGGGGGCTGATGAAGTAAATTTGATCACAACTGTATGTTGGTTCATGTGGGTTACCTGTAAAGTCATACCTGACACATAAGACAATTTAGTGTTCCTGTCATACATGTTGTAATTCAAACCAGCAATATGATGCGTGGGCTCTTAATCTGTAGGCAGGGATTTTAACTTTGGACATCATCCATAAAAAGGGCTTCAGAGAAACATTGTTGCTGATTGCATTATCTCGAGCAGACTGCAACTTGATGGTGCAGATGATTTCTTATTTACAACTGGCTTTGAGATCTAAACTCTGGTAGCAAGTTCTTCTCCTTTCCTGTGTGTGGGGGGGGAGGGTGTTGGCATGCAGGTCCTAGGCACTAGGGTGTGTTGCTATGTTCTGTGTTCCTCTATGTGTGGTTGTGTGTTTCTGCAGGTTTGTGGGCTGACGCCATGACCTTCATGGGAGGAGCCCAAGGCTATATAAAACCTTGCAGTCATGGACGAAGATGTTGGCTCGAGTTCACACAGAGAAGTGAGGTTACTGTGTGAAACGTGTGCACGCTGTCTTGGTGACTCCTGCTAACGCTGTCTACCAACCAGGACAAAGTCATTGTTTGGGTTTCTTTGTTTTGGAGTCTATTCCTAGGGAATGTGTATTGTAAAAAAACTTCTGTTCCCATGTCCACGATCATTTAGAGGGACCATGTTTGTAATACGAGCTAACAACGCAGAGGAGTCCAGCAGTAGTTGAGGCGCCTCATTTCATGGCCATCCACGTAGCTTGTCTGTTGTATAGAAACTAGGTTTGCAGGGGGGCCTCTTTTTTTTATTTTTGGTTTTTAGATTAGGTTTGTTTTCTTTGTTTTTTGTTTGATAAATAAGTTAGAGTTGTTAAGGGTTTTTTTGTTTGCTTAAGGTTGTTTTTTCTTTCTTTCATTTGCACCGCACCGGGTCCTCTTTGGCCCTTTCACACCAGGCTATGGGTGTGCTGTTTGGGAAGGGGTTTTTGTGTTTAAAAAAACAATACTTTTTGAAACCCAAACCCATCGTCTCATTCTCCCCCTTTTGTTCCCCTTTTTTGCAACGTTTTTTAAAAAGGTCAATCTAGGTTTAACAATCTTCACAACGCACCCTGTAGTTACAAGTAATTTATTTTTTCAATAGAGGCTAATCTGAAATTATGTATATCAATACACTTCAGCATTAGATGATCAAAATTTTTTGCATTCTTGATCCTGGGGCATCCAACTTGACATAATTTGAAATTAAGTAGTTTTCACTCACACACACACAAAATTCATAGGGCTTTAAGAAAATTAAGTTTTGTTAAATAAGAAGTTTTGGCGGATTTCCCCAACAGAACATTTATTGTGAAAGGTTTTAAATCAAAACAATTTTTAGTATAAGGAGCAATAAAGAAAAATCCATCCAGGGGAGGGTGGGGTGGGGTTTTGTGGGTGGTTGTTTGTTGTGTCTGTGCCCTGTGTGCAATGTGGGTGGGGAACATTTTTGCCCAAGAGTTGGGGGGAAAGAAAATTTAAAAATATGCTTAAAATTTTTTTAAATAAAGACAATTTTTTGAACAAATCAAAGTTTTTTTTTTTAAACGAAGCTTTGAATTTTTGGTAATTAAGCATTTTGAAAAAGAACATTTGAGGAAGTTAAACAGGTGGGGGTAGATTTATAATTTTTGGGTTGATTTTCATGATTCATAGAATTTTGAATTCTGTTATACCAAAAATCTTGAGGGAAAAATGTCTTGCCATCAGTTTGTGGACCCCGGGGGAAAGCTCAGGCATATGCGCAGGAGAAAAAAAAAACCGTGGAATGTTGATGGGACTTTTATTGGCTGAACTTAATCATTCTGCAAAGGAAGTGTGGGCTTAAATTTCTCACAGAGATGGATCCTTACATTTATTGTTAGTTACCCTTTTTAGATAGGGCCAAATGGGGTTTTGAATGATTTTTTCCCCCCCAAAAAAATGAAAACACCCCTGACAACTGCATTTTAAAAAAAAATTGTACAGAAGACTTTAGGATGTAGTTTTGAATGAAGTGGAAGCAAAGTGAAATCGATGGGAAGACTTGCTTTCCTTTTTATGCTGCATCAAAGCGATGAAGCCCCCGCGAATCAATGGAAATCCCATCAGAGGCTCTTGAGATGCATCATATGTTTTACACTAAAAAAAAAAATGAAGCAGTAAAGTATTTTTTATTTGGTTTGGTTTTTGCATCCACATTTTTAGTGAACAATAAGGGCTGGGTTTTTCTGGGGGAATTTCATGTTCATTCATGTCTGTGTGTGATCCTAAAAAAGATTTTCACACAGTTTAAAAAACATTAGCAGAAGAAATAGTAACCATTTTACTCAAAAAAATCTGTGCCAAACACCGGTTTAAA
>JAFMOC010001939.1:0-19085 GCA_019802505.1 Corydoras sp. C115 | reverse complement strand
GACTCTTATTTGTAAAGTGGAAGAGGGAGGGCTGGGTCTGATTGATGTTTTTATGAGAATGAAAAGTCTGAGAGTGAAACTGATAAAAAGATATTTTAATACAGGAGAACAAAGCTGGAAGCATGTTTTTGAATATTTTATGGGAAAATGTGGGTCTTCTGAGATGGGAAACAGTGTCCTATGGATGAAATTGAAGGAGAACATGTTTGGAGATATCCCAGAATTTTATAAAGAAGTTTTAAGATCATGGGGCAACTTTTTAGATCAAGTCGATTTTACAGTTGAAAAAAGAACACAAAAATTTTAAAACAACCGATTTTTTTAAACCCGAAAGTTCATTTTAACGGCACTACAATTTATTTTAAAAACTGGTTTCAAGCGGGCATTGCACAAATCCGAGATCTTTTATATGAGGTGCGGCCGGGGTTCTTACCCACACAGGCAGTAATAGATGAAATAGAAAAACAAGAGGAAATACAAAACCGGAAAACAATAGTGGAACAATTCAGGAAAATAAAAGCAGCAATACCCAAAGAATGGATACAAAAATAGATCACACCACGGAAAAAGAGAAAGAAGAAGAAATAAAAGCTTACGTGAAAATAGGAAACCAATCATTCCAACTCGCAACATGCACAATAAAGAATATATACAGTACAATACAGCGCAAAGCAGGCATAGAACCCCGGTCCAACTCCTACTGGAGAAAAATATTTCCAAACATCAACGCGGATGACATCTGGAATATTAAAACAAGAAAACACAAAATTTTAGAATTGGAAAATTTCGATTTCAATCATAGACACAACTGTTTGTACACAGAAAAAAGATTAACAAAAATGGGTTTAAGTGAGAGTGCACTGTGCAAAATCTGTGAAAAAGAAGATGAAAACTTGCTCCACATGTTTTTTAATTGTGAAAAGTTAAAATGTTTTAAACACAGATTAGCTGAAGTTATCGAAGTGTTTTTAGGTGAAGAATGGAAAAAGAAGATAAGTTGGGAAATGCTTTTAATGTTCGGTTACAGTGGGAAATGTCTAAACACGTATGTTCTTAACATGTTTTTAGCTGTAGCACGCTGGTCGATCTACAGCAGAAAGAATATATGGAAATGGAAGAGAAACAAGATTGACATATGTGCATTGTTTGAATCTAAACTGTTTTATGTGATTGGGATTTTATTAGATTATTTTAATGAGAACAATGAATCCGAAATGTTTGATGCACTGGTTTTAAAAAACAATCCTTTTATCGAAAAAACACAAACAAGATTTCAGATCAATTTTAAAAAATGTATTGACGTGTAATTTTATTGATTGTATTTATGTCGTTTTATCTCTATTAATTGGTTTTATTGACTGTAACTACATTGTAATAACCCAGCACTATAACAATTTTAACTGATTGTATATTTATTGAAATTTGTGCTGTGTAAGTTATATTTTTTGTATTTTTGTAAATTTGAAAATGTCAATAAAAATCAAGAAACTGAGCACGCCCGATCTCGTTTGATCTCGGAAGCTAAGCAGGGTCGGGCCTGGTTAGTACTTGGATGGGAGACCGCCTGGGAATACCAGGTGCTATAAGCTTTTCCTTCACTCACCTTTACTTTTTTATTTTTTAACGAAATAACTTCATACATTTTAAACAGAGCTAACCCCGACTCGGTGTTCTTCCCTCATACCCAACATATTGTGATAGTTGAATTGGAGATACGAATTGCCCCCTCCCTCGAGTGAAGGAGGCTGAGGAACTACCTCGCAAATGTCTTTAGCGTGAAGCTCTGTGGATCAGAGTGTTGGTAAACTGGCCCTTCGACGGGTCAAAGGTAAGACAAAAGTGAGTAGAAAGCACTCAGACAAACACTACGCCAAATATGTCCGAAACTGCGTGAAGGGCAGTGCTCTCAACAGTCAAACAGCGGCGGCAAAAAAGAAGCCAGCAATGAAATGTATAAAATACAATGTTAAGAAGACGCAAGTGCGAGTGAGGCGTATTAATGGTATGAGAATGCGTGAGGAGACAAAAGCAATGCAGACGTTGTGTGTCAAAGCCTGCTGTTAGTCCTCGCTACTGTTTTTAGTGTGATATTTTCCCATTAACCAGGAGGTGGCGGCATTCTATCAGAACAGAGAAGAGAATGCGTTAAGTGGTCGACTTTTTTTGTCGAATTGATGGAGCAGTTGAGCTGAGGTGAACGGCATGTCTGAAATAGAATCTTTAAAGGGGCGAGAGTGAGCAGCCGCTTTCGCTTACGGCCATACCACCCTGAGCACGCCCGATCTCGTTTGATCTCGGAAGCTAAGCAGGGTCGGGCCTGGTTAGTACTTGGATGGGAGACCGCCTGGGAATACCAGGTGCTGTAAGCTTTTCCTTCACTCACCTTTACTTTTTTCTTTTTTAGAAACAGGAGTTGCCATGAGCACTAAATCCCTGAACCCCCCGAAGGTTGCCACATTACCAACAATCCCTCATAAACAGAGTTAACCCCGACTTGGTGTTCTTCCCTCATACCAAACATATTGTGATAGGTGAATTGGAGATACGAATTGCCCCCTCCCTCGAGTGAATGTGGCTGAGGAACTACCTCGCAAATGTATTTTGCGTTGGTAAACTGACCCTTCGACGGGTCAAAGGTAAGACAAAAGTGAGTAGAAAGCACTCAGACAAACACTACGCCAAAAATGTCCGAAACTGCGTGAAGGGCAGTACTCTCAAGAGTCAAACAGCGACGGCAAAAAAGAAGCCAGCAATGAAATGTATAAAATACAATGTTAAGAAGGCGCAAGTGGGAGCGAGGTGTATTAATGGTATGAGAATGCGTGAGGAGACAAAAGCAATGCTGACGTTGTGTGTCAAAGCCTGCTGTCTGTGCTCGCTACAGTTTTTTTTAGTGTGATATTTTCCCATTTACCAGGAGGTGGCGGCATTCTATCAGAAACGGAGAAGAGAATGCGTTAAGTGGTCGACTTTTTTTGCTGAATTGATGGAGCAGATGAGCTGAGGTGAACGGCATGTCTGAAATAGAATCTTTAAAGGGGCGAGAGTGAGCAGCTGCCTTCGCTTATGGCCATACCACCCTGAGCACGCCCGATCTCGTTTGATCTTGGAAGCTAAGCAGGGCCGGCCTGGTTAGTACTTGGATGGGAGACCGCCTGGGAATACCAGGTGCTATAAGCTTTTCCTTCACTCACCTTTACTTTTTTATTTTTTAACGAAATAACTTCATACATTTTAAACAGAGCTAACCCCGACTCGGTGTTCTTCCCTCATACCCAACATATTGTGATAGTTGAATTGGAGATACGAATTGCCCCCTCCCTCGAGTGAAGGAGGCTGAGGAACTACCTCGCAAATGTCTTTAGCGTGAAGCTCTGTGGATCAGAGTGTTGGTAAACTGGCCCTTCGACGGGTCAAAGGTAAGACAAAAGTGAGTAGAAAGCACTCAGACAAACACTACGCCAAATATGTCCGAAACTGCGTGAAGGGCAGTACTCTCAACAGTCAAACAGCGGCGGCAAAAAAAGAAGCCAGCAATGAAATGTATAAAATACAATGTTAAGAAGACGCAAGTGCGAGTGAGGCGTATTAATGGTATGAGAATGCGTGAGGAGACAAAAGCAATGCAGACGTTGTGTGTCAAAGCCTGCTGTTAGTCCTCGCTACTGTTTTTAGTGTGATATTTTCCCATTAACCAGGAGGTGGCGGCATTCTATCAGAAACAGAGAAGAGAATGCGTTAAGTGGTCGACTTTTTTTGTCGAATTGATGGAGCAGTTGAGCTGAGGTGAACGGCATGTCTGAAATAGAATCTTTAAAGGGGCGAGAGTGAGCAGCTGCTTTCGCTTACGGCCATACCACCCTGAGCACGCCCGATCTCGTTTGATCTCGGAAGCTAAGCAGGGTCGGGCCTGGTTAGTACTTGGATGGGAGACCGCCTGGGAATACCAGGTGCTGTAAGCTTTTCCTTCACTCACCTTTACTTTTTTCTTTTTTAGAAACAGGAGTTGCCATGAGCACTAAATCCCTGAACCCCCCGAAGGTTGCCACATTACCAACAATCCCTCATAAACAGAGTTAACCCCGACTTGGTGTTCTTCCCTCATACCAAACATATTGTGATAGGTGAATTGGAGATACGAATTGCCCCCTCCCTCGAGTGAATGTGGCTGAGGAACTACCTCGCAAATGTATTTTGCGCTTGGTATCAGAGTGTTGGTAAACTGACCCTTCGACGGGTCAAAGGTAAGACAAAAGTGAGTAGAAAGCACTCAGACAAACACTACGCCAAAAATGTCCGAAACTGCGTGAAGGGCAGTACTCTCAAGAGTCAAACAGCGACGGCAAAAAAGAAGCCAGCAATGAAATGTATAAAATACAATGTTAAGAAGGCGCAAGTGGGAGCGAGGTGTATTAATGGTATGAGAATGCGTGAGGAGACAAAAGCAATGCTGACGTTGTGTGTCAAAGCCTGCTGTCTGTGCTCGCTACAGTTTTTTAGTGTGATATTTTTCCCATTTACCAGGAGGTGGCGGCATTCTATCAGAAACGGAGAAGAGAATGCGTTAAGTGGTCGACTTTTTTTGCTGAATTGATGGAGCAGATGAGCTGAGGTGAACGGCATGGCATGTCTGAAATAGAATCTTTAAAGGGGCGAGAGTGAGCAGCTGCCTTCGCTTATGGCCATACCACCCTGAGCACGCCCGATCTCGTTTGATCTCGGAAGCTAAGCAGGGTCGGGCCTGGTTAGTACTTGGATGGGAGACCGCCTGGGAATACCAGGTGCTATAAGCTTTTCCTTCACTCACCTTTACTTTTTTATTTTTTAAACGAAATAACTTCATACATTTTAAACAGAGCTAACCCCGACTCGGTGTTCTTCCCTCATACCCAACATATTGTGATAGTTGAATTGGAGATACGAATTGCCCCCTCCCTCGAAGGAGGCTGAGGAACTACCTCGCAAATGTCTTTAGCGTGAAGCTCTGTGGATCAGAGTGTTGGTAAACTGGCCCTTCGACGGGTCAAAGGTAAGACAAAAGTGAGTAGAAAGCACTCAGACAAACACTACGCCAAAAATGTCCGAAACTGCGTGAAGGGCAGTGCTCTCAACAGTCAAACAGCGGCGGCAAAAAAGAAGCCAGCAATGAAATGTATAAAATACAATGTTAAGAAGACGCAAGTGCGAGTGAGGCGTATTAATGGTATGAGAATGCGTGAGGAGACAAAAGCAATGCAGACGTTGTGTGTCAAAGCCTGCTGTTAGTCCTCGCTACTGTTTTTAGTGTGTGATTTTTCCCATTAACCAGGAGGTGGCGGCATTCTATCAGAAACAGAGAAGAGAATGCGTTAAGTGGTCGACTTTTTTTGTCGAATTGATGGAGCAGTTGAGCTGAGGTGAACGGCATGTCTGAAATAGAATCTTTAAAGGGGCGAGAGTGAGCAGCCGCTTTCGCTTACGGCCATACCACCCTGAGCACGCCCGATCTCGTTTGATCTCGGAAGCTAAGCAGGGTCGGGCCTGGTTAGTACTTGGATGGGAGACCGCCTGGGAATACCAGGTGCTGTAAGCTTTTCCTTCACTCACCTTTACTTTTTTTTTTTTTTTAAACAGGAGTTGCCATGAGCACTAAATCCCTGAACCCCCCGAAGGTTGCCACATTACCAACAATCCCTCATAAACAGAGTTAACCCCGACTTGGTGTTCTTCCCTCATACCAAACATATTGTGATAGGTGAATTGGAGATACGAATTGCCCCCTCCCTCGAGTGAATGTGGCTGAGGAACTACCTCGCAAATGTATTTTGCGTTGGTAAACTGACCCTTCGACGGGTCAAAGGTAAGACAAAAGTGAGTAGAAAGCACTCAGACAAAACACTACGCCAAAAATGTCCGAAACTGCGTGAAGGGCAGTACTCTCAAGAGTCAAACAGCGACGGCAAAAAAGAAGCCAGCAATGAAATGTATAAAAAATACAAAAATGTTAAGAAGGCGCAAGTGGGAGCGAGGTGTATTAATGGTATGAGAATGCGTGAGGAGACAAAAGCAATGCAGACGTTGTGTGTCAAAGCCTGCTGTTGTCCTCGCTACTGCCTTTTTAGTGTGATATTTTTTTAGTGTGATATTTTCCCCATTAAGGTGGCGGCATTCTATCAGAAACGGAGAAGAGAAATGCGTTAAGTGGTCGACTTTTTTTTGCTGAATTGATGGAGCAGATGAGCTGAGGTGAACGGCATGTCTGAAATAGAATCTTTAAAGGGGCGAGAGTGAGCAGCTGCCTTCGCTTATGGCCATACCACCCTGAGCACGCCCGATCTCGTTTGATCTCGGAAGCTAAGCAGGGTCGGGCCTGGTTAGTACTTGGATGGGAGACCGCCTGGGAATACCAGGTGCTATAAGCTTTTCCTTCACTCACCTTTACTTTTTTTTTTTTAACGACGAAAATGACTTCAACCCCCCAGAAAGGTACATTTTAAACAGAGCTAACCCCCCTAAATCCCTGAACCCCCCGAAGACTCGAGTGACTTGGTGTTCTCCCTCATACCCAACATATTGTGATAGTGAATTGGAGATACGAATTGCCCCCTCCCTCGAGTGAAGTGAATGGGCTGAGGAACTACCTCGCAAATGTCTTTAGCGTGAAGCTCTGTGGATCAGAGTGTTGGTAAACTGGCCCTTCGACGGGTCAAAGGTAAGACAAAAGTGAGTAGAAAGCACTCAGACAAACACTACGCCAAAAATGTCCGAAACTGCGTGAAGGGCAGTACTCTCAAGAGTCAAACAGCGACGGCAAAAAAGAAGCCAGCAATGAAATGTATAAAATACAATGTTAAGAAGACGCAAGTGCGAGCGAGGTGTATTAATGGTATGAGAATGCGTGAGGAGACAAAAGCAATGCAGACGTTGTGTGTCAAAGCCTGCTGTCTGTGTCCTCGCTACTGTTTTTAGTGTGATATTTTCCCATTTACCAGGAGGTGGCGGCATTCTATCAGAAACGGAGAAGAGAATGCGTTAAGTGGTCGACTTTTTTTGTCGAATTGATGGAGCAGATGAGCTGAGGTGAACGGCATGTCTGAAATAGAATCTTTAAAGGGGCGAGAGTGAGCAGCAGCTTTCGCTTATGGCCATACCACCCTGAGCACGCCCGATCTCGTTTGATCTCGGAAGCTAAGCAGGGTCGGGCCTGGTTAGTACTTGGATGGGAGGGACCGCCTGGGAATACCAGGTGCTGTAAGCTTTTCCTTCACTCACCTTTACTTTTTTTTTTTTTTTTACAACAGGAGTTGCCATGAACTAAATCCCTGAACCCCCCGAAGGTTGCCACATTTTAAAACAGAGCTAACCCCGACTCGGTGTTCTTCCCTCATACCCAACATATTGTGATAGTTGAATTGGAGATACGAATTGCCCCCTCCCTCGAGTGAAGGTGGCTGAGGAACTACCTCGCAAATGTCTTTAGCGTGAAGCTCTGTGGATCAGAGTGTTGGTAAACTGGCCCTTCGACGGGTCAAAGGTAAGACAAAAGTGAGTAGAAAGCACTCAGACAAACACTACGCCAAAATGTCCGAAACTGCGTGAAGGGCAGTGCTCTCAAGAGTCAAACAGCGACGGCAAAAAAGAAGCCAGCAATGAAATGTATAAAAAATACTGTTAAGAAGACGCAAGTGCGAGTGAGGCGTATTAATGGTATGAGAATGCGTGAGGAGACAAAAAGCAATGCAGACGTTGTGTGTCAAAGCCTGCTGTTGTCCTCGCTACTGTTTTTAGTGTGATATTTTCCCATTAACCAGGAGGTGGCGGCATTCTATCAGAAACAGAGAAGAGAATGCGTTAAGTGGTCGACTTTTTTTTTGTCGAATTGATGGAGCAGTTGAGCTGAGGTGAACGGCATGTCTGAAATAGAATCTTTAAAGGGGCGAGAGTGAGCAGCATCGCTTTCGCTTACGGCCATACCACCCTGAGCACGCCATACCCCCCTGAGCACGCCCACTGGGAGTTCCAGGAAGTGAAGGCAGCAGTTGGGAGAGGAAGGCTCTCCCCTATTTTTCTTCTTTTTCTTTTATTTTGAATTTATTTTTTTTGAATTTGTGTTTATTTTTTGAGTTCATACTAATTTACTTTATACTCCCCTGCAGTATTTCTGCGAGGGGCGGGGAGGCATTTAACATGACGGATTTCATGGCTAAAGACCAAACGACCGAACCAAGACAAAGAAACATGGATCCCCCTACAAACATGGCGAAAGAACTGACTGGAAACCGAGGTTCCGAACATGGAAATGGACAAAGACAACGAGAAATGAACAAGGAAAAGCATGATGACTGTGATAATGGAAATAACAACAGTGTAAATGGAAAAGACAAACAACCTAATGGACCTGAAAGAAAAACATGGCAGAGGAACTACACAAAGGAAGCAACAGTGATTGTTGAATTGGACACAATGAACGGAGTGAATGCAATGGATATAATTGAAGCGGTAAATAAGGTGGCTGGTGTTGGGAAATTACTTGCTGTAAGACCAAGAGTGAACAATGAGTTTGAACTTACATTAGAAAATGAGCAATTGAGTGAACAGCTATTAGATGGACTAATGATTAAAGAGACATTGTGTGATGTGAGAAAGCTAAGCTCATGTGAACTGATGGTGTCCTTCCTAAACCTCCCGGCTTACGTTGATGACTCTGTGATTCTGGACAGACTCCTAAACTGGGGAGTAACTCCCATTCTTCCGGTCAGGAGAAGGTTCTACCCCGGGACTAACATCACGGACGGAACTCGGTTCCTGAGGGTGCGGTTTCCAAAGGATGTCCCTTCTCTTCCCTACAGTGTGCGGCTGGAGACAGCGGAAGGCCCGCAGTACTTCCGAGTGATCCACGACAGACAGGTCAAAATGTGCAGGATGTGCATGAGCCCCGACCACATAAGGAGGGACTGCCCCTTGTTTGTGTGTCGGGAGTGCATGGAACAGGGTCACTTCGCGAGGAGCTGCGGGGCCACAAAGTGCGGGGACTGTAACCACGCACTAATCAGCTGCACCTGTGTGGACCCACCCGAAAGCCAGTCGGTGCCCGGGGAAGAACAGATGGAAGACGAACACCGGGAGAGTGGTGAAAGTGCTCCCCAAAGTAAGGAGGAAGTTTGGATGAACCGGGTCTGATCGTGGCCGGTGGGGTGGAGGAGGGAAAACTGAAGCAAGCTGACCAGGGCACAGATGAAAGAATGGACACAACAGAAAAAATCACAACACAAGAAAGAACAGAAAAAAGGACAAGAGACGCAATAGACGACACACGGACAGAACACACCCAAAGATCTGAAAGCCAACAGGAAACACCAAGACGAAAAGGAAAAGTACAACTGAACATACAGAAAGCTCTAGAAAAAACAGAAAAAAAACGTGAGGAAGCTAAAGGAAAAAGAATAGACAACACAAGACAAGGGATGTTTGATGTTTTAGAAGAAGAGATGCTTGAATGAAGACTTTTATGAGATATGTCTTTTTAATCTGTCTATTTTTAATGCAGTCCTACCGTTTTACCTCCATAAATGCTCGAGGTTTAACGGAGACAGATCATTTTAAAAGACTTACATTTTTAACTACTAAATGCGACATTTTATGTATTCAAGAAACTTTTTGGAATTATGAAATAGCGGAAGACATGAAAAGATATTGGGATGGTGAGTTTTTACACAACAGCCATTTTAGTAAAAGAAGAGGGGTTGCGATTTTAATTAAAAGAGGTGTTTTTAAAAAGATTGAGAAAATATATGCAGACGAAGAAGGAAGAATTTTAAGTATCAAGGTCACCAATGAAGAGAATGTTTTTACTATTTTTAACATACACGCTCCAAATAATGAAGCCGAAAAAACACTATTTTTTAAAAAACTAAACATTCTAGTAAACAAAGAAAAAATAGAAAATATTTTAGTAATTGGAGATTTTAATACGGTTTTTAACATCTTAGACATCAATGACAGCATGGTCTATAGAAAAGATACAGGAAGAGAGGAACTAAATAAATTAATGTACAACAATGATTTAATAGATGTTTGGAGGGTACAACACGGGAACAAAAGAGAATATTCAAGAGAGCAAATAGTGGAGAACGTTTTAAAACAAAGCCGATTAGATCTCTTTTTATGTCAACATCACTTTTTAAAATATATAACGAAAACACGGTTCAAAAAATACCATTTTAGTGACCATCATTTTCTACAGATTTTTATTGATTTTAGTGAAATGGAGCGAGGACCCGGACTGTGGGCTTTTAATACAGAGCTTTTAAAAGATTGGGTTTTTAAAGCTAATATAGAGAATTTAATTTTAAATACATGGTCTAGAAATGAAAATTGCGACATTAAAAGAATCAAATGGGATAATCTAAAATATGACATAAAAGGGCACACACGAGAATATTCAAAGAGAAAAGCAAAAATACAAAGAGAAAAAGATAATGTTAATAAAAAGGAACTAGAACAAGAAATGCAAAAAAAAATAGATGGAACGGGGGATATCCGGAAGATTTTAACTCTTAAGGCTAAATTAAAAGATGCAGAAGAAAAAAAGTACAAAGGAGCAATGATTAGAAGTCGGGCGAAATATCAAATTGAAGGAGAAAGATGCACAAATATTTTTTATGATTTAGAAAAAATTAGACAGAGAAGCGATGAAATAAGAATGTTAAAAATAAACAATGAAGATGTGAAAGATATAAAATTAATTATTAAAGAAACTGAAAAATATTATAAAGGTCTTTTTAAAAAACAAGAAACAGACAAAGAATGTAAAAACTTTTTATTGAGTCATATTGAAAACAAATTGAACAAAAGCCAGGTAATAATGTGCGAACAAGAACTAAATATGACAGAAATAGAAGAAACAATAAAACAGTTAAATAATGGGAAAAGTCCTGGAACTGATGGTTTACCTGCTGAATTTTATAAAGTTTTTAGGAATGTTTTAACACCAATTTTAGCTGAAGTTTTTGAGGAAACCTTTAAAAATGGAGATTTATCACCAACTATGAAAAGGGGAGTAATAAAATTATTTTTTAAGAAAAAGGGAGATAAGAATGATCTTAAAAATTTTAGACCAGTCACGATTTTGAATACAGATTATAAAATCCTAACAAAAAAATTTTGGCAAACAGACTGAAAATGGTTTTACCCGACATCGTCTCACCGAACCAAGCGTACAGTGTTTTAAACCGAGACATCACAGACACAGTAAGTAATATCAGAGATACAATCAGTTTTATTCAGAAGAAAAAGAAAACGGGATACCTCATAAGTATAGACTTTGAAAAAGCTTTCGACCGAGTGGAACATGACTATTTATTTGACCTTTTAAAAACATATGGATTTGGGGAAAATTTTTTAACGTGGATGAGGTGTTTTTATTCTGATATTTATAGTTGTGTAAAAGTTAATGGTTTTATGACAGATTATTTTAAAGTAACGCGTTCGGTGAGACAAGGCTGCCCTTTGTCAGCGTTTTTATATACACTCTCAGCCGAACCCTTAAACCTAGCAATAAAGAAAAATACAGACATTAAAGGAATTCAGATAAAGGAAGGACATATAGCAGATAAAATATACCAATACGCAGACGACACCACATGATTTTAAAAGATTTAAAAAGCATCAAACAAGCTGAAGTCATTTTAGAAAAGTACTGCAGTGGAACGGGAGCTCACATTAATAAAGACAAGACTAAATACATGCGATTGGGGAAAAAAGAAAGTTTACCAAAGGATGTCACTTTTTATTTTAATCAAGATAATTTTAAGATTTTAGGAGTAAGAGTTGGAGAAGATGAAAACAAAATAAGAGACATCATTTGGGATGAAGTTTTAAATAAAATGGAAAACAGACTCTCGTTCTGGAAACGCAGAGAATTGTTTTTAAAAGGAAAGGTGTTAGTTTTAAACTCATTATTTTTATCTAAAATGTGGTATGTTTTAAACGTGGTCAGCATCCCGATACAGGTTTTAAACAGAGTCAAAAAGAGCGTTTTAAACTTTTTATGGGACGGAAAACCTGCAAAAATAGCATACGAGACTCTTATTTGTAAAGTGGAAGAGGGAGGGCTGGGTCTGATTGATGTTTTTATGAGAATAAAAGTCTGAGAGTGAAACTGATAAAAAGATATTTTAATACAGGAGAACAAAGCTGGAAGCATGTTTTTGAATATTTTATGGGAAAATGTGGGTCTTCTGAGATGGGAAACAGTGTCCTATGGATGAAATTGAAGGAGAACATGTTTGGAGATATCCCAGAATTTTATAAAGAAGTTTTAAGATCATGGGGCAACTTTTTAGATCAAGTCGATTTTACAGTTGAAAAAAGAACACAAATTTTAAAACAACCGATTTTTTTAAACCCGAAAGTTCATTTTAACGGCACTACAATTTATTTTAAAAACTGGTTTCAAGCGGGCATTGCACAAATCCGAGATCTTTTATATGAGGTGCGGCCGGGGTTCTTACCCACACAGGCAGTAATAGATGAAATAGAAAAACAAGAGGAAATACAAAACCGGAAAACAATAGTGGAACAATTCAGGAAAATAAAAGCAGCAATACCCAAAGAATGGATATACAAAATAGATCACACACCACGGAAAAAGAGAAAGAAGAAGAAATAAAAGCTTACGTGAAAATAGGAAACCAATCATTCCAACTCGCAACATGCACAATAAAGAATATATACAGTACAATACAGCGCAAAGCAGGCATAGAACCCCGGTCCAACTCCTACTGGAGAAAAATATTTCCAAACATCAACGCGGATGACATCTGGAATATTAAAACAAGAAAACACAAAATTTTAGAATTGGAAAATTTCGATTTCAATCATAGACACAACTGTTTGTACACAGAAAAAAGATTAACAAAAATGGGTTTAAGTGAGAGTGCACTGTGCAAAATCTGTGAAAAAGAAGATGAAAACTTGCTCCACATGTTTTTTAATTGTGAAAAGTTAAAATGTTTTAAACACAGATTAGCTGAAGTTATCGAAGTGTTTTTAGGTGAAGAATGGAAAAAGAAGATAAGTTGGGAAATGCTTTTAATGTTCGGTTACAGTGGGAAATGTCTAAACACGTATGTTCTTAACATGTTTTTAGCTGTAGCACGCTGGTCGATCTACAGCAGAAAGAATATATGGAAATGGAAGAGAAACAAGATTGACATATGTGCATTGTTTGAATCTAAACTGTTTTATGTGATTGGGATTTTATTAGATTATTTTAATGAGAACAATGAATCCGAAATGTTTGATGCACTGGTTTTAAAAAACAATCCTTTTATCGAAAAAACACAAACAAGATTTCAGATCAATTTTAAAAAATGTATTGACGTGTAATTTTATTGATTGTATTTATGTCGTTTTATCTCTATTAATTGGTTTTATTGACTGTAACTACATTGTAATAACCCAGCACTATAACAATTTTAACTGATTGTATATTTATTGAAATTTGTGCTGTGTAAGTTATATTTTTTGTATTTTTGTAAATTTGAAAATGTCAATAAAAATCAAGAAACTGAGCACGCCCGATCTCGTTTGATCTCGGAAGCTAAGCAGGGTCGGGCCTGGTTAGTACTTGGATGGGAGACCGCCTGGGAATACCAGGTGCTGTAAGCTTTTCCTTCACTCACCTTTACTTTTTTTTTTTTTAAAACGAAAGCACTAAATAACTTCATTGCCACATTTTAAACAGAGAGCTAACCCCGACTTGGTGTTCTTCCCTCATACCCAACATATTGTGATAGTTGAATTGGAGATACGAATTGCCCCCTCCCTCGAGTGAAGGAGGCTGAGGAACTACCTCGCAAATGTCTTTAGCGTGAAGCTCTGTGGATCAGAGTGTTGGTAAACTGGCCCTTCGACGGGTCAAAGGTAAGACAAAAGTGAGTAGAAAGCACTCAGACAAACACTACGCCAAAATGTCCGAAACTGCGTGAAGGGCAGTACTCTCAACAGTCAAACAGCGACGGCAAAAAAGAAGCCAGCAATGAAATGTATAAAATACAATGTTAAGAAGGCGCAAGTGCGAGTGAGGTGTATTAATGGTATGAGAATGCGTGAGGAGACAAAAGCAATGCAGACGTTGTGTGTCAAAGCCTGCTGTCTGTCCTCGCTACTGTTTTTAGTGTGATATTTTCCCATTAACCAGGAGGTGGCGGCATTCTATCAGAAACGGAGAAGAGAATGCGTTAAGTGGTCGACTTTTTTTGTCGAATTGATGGAGCAGTTGAGCTGAGGTGAACGGCATGTCTGAAATAGAATCTTTAAAGGGGCGAGAGTGAGCAGCGCTTTCGCTTATGGCCATACCACCCTGAGCACGCCCGATCTCGTTTGATCTCGGAAGCTAAGCAGGGTCGGGCCTGGTTAGTACTTGGATGGGAGACCGCCTGGGAATACCAGGTGCTGTAAGCTTTTCCTTCACTCACCTTTACTTTTTTTTTTTTTAGAAACAGGAGTTGCCATGAGCACTAAATCCCTGAACCCCCCGAAGGTTGCCACATTACCAACAATCCCTCATAAACAGAGTTAACCCCGACTTGGTGTTCTTCCCTCATACCAAACATATTGTGATAGGTGAATTGGAGATACGAATTGCCCCCTCCCTCGAGTGAATGTGGCTGAGGAACTACCTCGCAAATGTATTTGTGGATCGTTGGTGTTGGTAAACTGACCCTTCGACGGGTCAAAGGTAAGACAAAAGTGAGTAGAAAGCACTCAGACAAACACTACGCCAAAAATGTCCGAAACTGCGTGAAGGGCAGTACTCTCAAGAGTCAAACAGCGACGGCAAAAAAGAAGCCAGCAATGAAATGTATAAAATACAATGTTAAGAAGGCGCAAGTGGGAGCGAGGTGTATTAATGGTATGAGAATGCGTGAGGAGACAAAAGCAATGCAGACGTTGTGTGTCAAAGCCTGCTGTCTGTGCTCGCTACTGTTTTTAGTGTGATATTTTCCCATTTACCAGGAGGTGGCGGCATTCTATCAGAAACGGAGAAGAGAATGCGTTAAGTGGTCGACTTTTTTTGCTGAATTGATGGAGCAGATGAGCTGAGGTGAACGGCATGTCTGAAATAGAATCTTTAAAGGGGCGAGAGTGAGCAGCTGCCTTCGCTTATGGCCATACCACCCTGAGCACGCCCGATCTCGTTTGATCTCGGAAGCTAAGCAGGGTCGGGCCTGGTTAGTACTTGGATGGGAGACCGCCTGGGAATACCAGGTGCTATAAGCTTTTCCTTCACTCACCTTTACTTTTTTATTTTTTTGCCACGAAATAACTTCATACATTTTAAACAGAGCTAACCCCGACTCGGTGTTCTTCCCTCATACCCAACATATTGTGATAGTTGAATTGGAGATACGAATTGCCCCCTCCCTCGAGTGAAGGAGGCTGAGGAACTACCTCGCAAATGTCTTTAGCGTGAAGCTCTGTGGATCAGAGTGTTGGTAAACTGGCCCTTCGACGGGTCAAAGGTAAGACAAAAGTGAGTAGAAAGCACTCAGACAGACAAACACTACGCCAAAAATGTCCGAAACTGCGTGAAGGGCAGTACTCTCAAGAGTCAAACAGCGACGGCAAAAAAGAAGCCAGCAATGAAATGTATAAAATACAATGTTAAGAAGGCGCAAGTGGGAGCGAGGTGTATTAATGGTATGAGAATGCGTGAGGAGACAAAAGCAATGCAGACGTTGTGTGTCAAAGCCTGCTGTTAGTCCTCGCTACTGTTTTTAGTGTGATATTTTCCCATTTACCAGGAGGTGGCGGCATTCTATCAGAAACAGAGAAGAGAATGCGTTAAGTGGTCGACTTTTTTTGCTCGAATGATGGAGCAGATGAGCTGAGGTGAACGGCATGTCTGAAATAGAATCTTTAAAGGGGCGAGAGTGAGCAGCTGCCTTCGCTTATGGCCATACCACCCTGAGCACGCCCGATCTCGTTTGATCTCGGAAGCTAAGCAGGGTCGGGCCTGGTTAGTACTTGGATGGGAGACCGCCTGGGAATACCAGGTGCTATAAGCTTTTCCTTCACTCACCTTTACTTTTTTTTTTTTTTGGAAATACTTCATACATTTTAAACAGAGCTAAATCCCGAACCCCCCGAAGGTGAATTCCCTCATACCAACATATTGTGATAGTTGAATTGAAAATAACTTCACTTGCCCCCTCCCCTCATACCAAACATATTGTGAAGGTGAATTGGAGATACGAATTGCCCCCTCCCTCGAAATGTCTTGAGCGTGAAGCTCTGTGGATCAAAGTGTTGGTAAACTGGCCCTTCGACGGGTCAAAGGTAAGACAAAAGTGAGTAGAAAGCACTCAGACAAACACTACGCCCAAAATGTCCGAAACTGCGTGAAGGGCAGTACTCTCAAGAGTCAAACAGCGACGGCAAAAAAAAAAGAAGCCAGCAATGAAATGTATAAAATACAATGTTAAGAAGACGCAAGTGCGAGCGAGGTGTATTAATGGTATGAGAATGCGTGAGGAGACAAAAGCAATGCAGACGTTGTGTGTCAAAGCCTGCTGTCTGTCCTCGCTACTGTTTTTAGTGTGATATTTTCCCATTTACCAGGAGGTGGCGGCATTCTATCAGAAACGGAGAAGAGAATGCGTTAAGTGGTCGACTTTTTTTGTGCGAATTGATGGAGCAGTTGAGCTGAGGTGAACGGCATGTCTGAAATAGAATCTTTAAAGGGCGAGAGTGAGCAGCTGCTTTCGCTTATGGCCATACCACCCTGAGCACGCCCGATCTCGTTTGATCTCGGAAGCTAAGCAGGGTCGGGCCTGGTTAGTACTTGGATGGGAGACCGCCTGGGAATACCAGGTGCTGTAAGCTTTTCCTTCACTCACCTTTACTTTTTTCTTTTTTAAAACAGAAATAACTTCATACATTTTATTCAAAAATACATTCAACAATTTTAAACAGAGCTAACCCCGACTCGGTGTTCTTCCCTCATACCCAACATATTGTGATAGTGAATTGGAGATACGAATTGCCCCCTCCCTCGAGTGAAGGTGGCTGAGGAACTACCTCGCAAATGTCTTTTTGGATCAGAGTTGGTAAACTGACCCTTCGACGGGTCAAAGGTAAGACAAAAGTGAGTAGAAAGCACTCAGACAAACACTACGCCAAAAATGTCCGAAACTGCGTGAAGGGCAGTACTCTCCAACAGTCAAACAGCGTACGGCAAAAAAGAAGCCAGCAATGAAATGTATAAAATACAATGTTAAGAAGACCCAAGTGCCAGTTAGGTGTATTAATGGTATGAGAATGCGTGAGGAGACAAAAGCAATGCAGACGTTGTGTGTCAAAGCCTGCTGTTATCCTCGCTACTGTGATTGAATTAGTGTGATATTTTACCCATTGCCCCCCCTCGAGGAATGTGGCGGCATTCTATCAAAAACGGAGAAGTGAATGCTGTTAAGAGTGGTCGAAACTTTTTTTGTCGAATTGATGGAGCAAAGGTGAGACAAAAGTGAGTAGAAAGCACGGCATGTCTGAAATAGAATCTTTAAAAATGTCGAAAGCGTGAGGGCAGTACTCTCAAGGTCAAACAGCGACCCTGAAAAAAGCAGCCAGCCCGATGAAATTTGATCTCGGAAGCTAAGCAGGGTACAATGTTAGAAGGCGCAAGTGGAGACCGCCGAGGTGTATTAATGGTATGAGAATTTTCCTTCACTCACCTTTAAAGAAACAGACGTTGCCATGAGCACTAAAGCCTGAACCCCCCGAAGGTTGCCACATTCCAACAATCCCTCATAAACAGAGTTAACCCCGACTTGGTGTGTGATATTTTCATACCAAACATATTGTGATAGGTGAATTGGAGATACGAATTGCCCCCTCCCTCGAGTGAAAGTGGCTGAGGAACTACCTCGCAAATGTTTTTGCGTTGAAACTGATGGAGCAGTTCGACTGGGTCAAACGGCATGTCTGACAAAAGTGAGTAGAAAGCACTCAGCCAAACTTTACGCCAAAAATGTCCGAAACTGCGTGAAGGGCAGTACTCTCAATCTCGTTTGTCAAACAGCGACGGCAAAAAAGAAGCCAGCAATGGAAATGTATAAAATACAATGTTAAGAAGGCCTGGGAGCGAGGTGTATTAATGGTTTTCCTGAGAATGCGTGAGGAGACAAAAGCAATGCATGACGTTGTGTGTCAAAGCCTGCTGTCTCCTCGCTACAGTTTTTAGTGTGATATTTTCCCATTTAAAGGAGGTGGCGGCATTCTATCAGAAACGGAGAAGAGAATGCGTTAAGTGGTCGACTTTTTTTTCAGCCTGAACCTGCTGAATGTGAGCTGAGGTGAACGGCATGTCTGAAATAGAATCTTTAAAGGGAGAGAGTGAGCAAAGCTTCGCTTATTCAGATTAGTGGAGCATACCACCCTGAGCAAAATCTTTTGATCTCGGAAGCTAAGCAGGGTCGGGCCTGGTTAGTACTTGGATGGGAGAAGAAATACCAGGTGCTACATTTTCCTTCACGTCACCTTTAGAAACAGGGGTTGCCATGAGCACTAAATCCCTGAACCCCCCGAAGGTTGCCACATTACCAACATCCCTCATAAACAGAGCTAACCCCGACTCGGTGTTCTTCCCTCATACCCAACATATTGTGATAGTTGAATTGGAGATACGAATTGCCCCCTCCCTCGAGTGAAGGAGGCTGAGGAACTACCTCGCAAATGTCTTTAGCGTGAAGCTCTGTGGATCAGAGTGTTGGTAAACTGGCCCTTCGACGGGTCAAAGGTAAGACAAAAGTGAGTAGAAAGCACTCAGACAAACACTACGCCAAAATGTCCGAAACTGCGTGAAGGGCAGTACTCTCAACAGTCAAACAGCGACGGCAAAAAAGAAGCCAGCAATGAAATGTATAAAATACAATGTTAAGAAGACGCAAGTGCGAGTGAGGCGTATTAATGGTATGAGAATGCGTGAGGAGACAAAAGCAATGCAGACGTTGTGTGTCAAAGCCTGCTGTTGTCCTCGCTACTGTTTTTAGTGTGATATTTTCCCATTAACCAGGAGGTGGCGGCATTCTATCAGAAACAGA
>JAFMOC010000210.1:520000-530000 GCA_019802505.1 Corydoras sp. C115 | reverse complement strand
ACGGAGCTCTGCTGCCGGAGGTTCTAATCAGACCCGTCCATCACACGTCTACCTGCTCCTGCCAAACCACCCCCCCACCCCCCACCCCCGATCTCCAGCAGCACCGCAGCGTGACCTTCACACCCCCGCTTGGTTCTACACCCCACTTACCTTCCTGCACCCCCCCCCCCCCCGCCTCCACCCACTTAATTAACACATTCACTTCACCTGACAGCGGGAGCCGAAAATCCATCCATTATCATTATCTTCAGCTTTATCCTCCACTAGGGTTACGGGGGGGGTTCCCCATGCCCATTCAGGGGAGAACGTTTCGGGTGCTGGGTAGATACACCCAGGACAGGACACCAATCTATCACTGGACACACACTCCCACATACACTCTATATGGGGCAATTTGGAGAATTCAATTGACTTGATCCGTGTTTTTGGACTGTGGGAGGAAACCGGAGAACCCGGAGGAAACCCATGCCGACACGGGGAGAACATGGAACCTCCACCCAGATGGGGATTCGAACCGGGAATCCCAAGTGCTGAGAGGAGAACATGCCAAACCACTAAGCCAGTGTGACGCCCCGAAAACAACACAACAATAATAATAATAATAATAATAACAATAATTAGGGTGCCACGGTGGCTTGGTGGTTTGGCATGTTCTCCTCTCCGGACTCACAGTGTTTCCTCCGGGTTCTCCGGTTTCCTCCCACAGTCCAAAAACATGGATTCAAGGTGAATTGAATTCTCCAAATTGCCCTATATAGTGAGTGTGTGTGTGTGTGTGAGTGAGTGAGTGTGTCTCCAGTGATAGATTGCCCCCCTGTCCTGGGTGTATCCGCCCAGCGCGCGAAACGTTCTCCCCTGGATGGGGATGGGGGAACCCCCCCCTCCCCCCGCCTCCCCCCGCGAGCCCGTTAGATGATTAACGAATAAAAATAATAAAAATAAACAAATCCTTATTTTTCATGGAATTAAACGAGGATGACGTGATGAGGCTCTGCTTTCAGGGCAGAAGATAATTCGGTCAGGGTTGAGATGCTCTGACACCACACACACACACACACACACACACACACACACACACACACACACACACACACACACACACACACACGCGTGTGTTTCCATTAGCGGTGCCCGCGGGTCGGCTCCACATTACACGGAGCAGGGTAATCTTCTTTGCGCGCTCGCAGCGGTTCTCGGGTTCTCGCGCCGTGACGTCGTTAATCCTAAACGTGGTGTTAGTTCTGCCCTCAAATCTCTAAACGGCTCGCGGCTCGCCGTGACGCCCCCCCCGCCCCCCCCCCCCCCGCCCCCGCCGCCGGTGCCCTGACTCAGGAGGCCGCGCCGCCGACGGGACGCGGATTACACGCCGTTTACACCGGGCGCCGCCGCCGCTCAGGATCACGCCGTGGGAGACGGAGGACGGAGGCGCTCGCAGGACGGAACCGCGGCGGACGGAGACCGGGCCGCGTGCAGGTCCGAGGACGGAACCGTGGTGGACGGAGACCGGGCCGCGTGCAGGTCGGAGAGCAGGCCGCATGCAGGTCCGAGGACGGAACCACGGCGGACGGAGACGAGGCCGCGCACAGCTCGGAGGACGGAACCGTGGTGGACGGAGACCAGGCCGCGCGCAGGTCGGAGGACGGAACCGTGGCGGACGGAGACCAGGCCGCGCGCAGGTCGGAGGACGGAACCGTGGCGGACGGAGACCGGGCCGCGTGCAGGTCGGAGGACGGAACCGTGGCGGACGGAGACCGGGCCGCGCGCAGGTCCGAGGACGGAACCGTGGCGGACGGAGACCGGGCCGGCCGCGCGCAGGTCGGAGGACGGAACCGTGGCGGACGGAGACCGGGCCGCGCGCAGGTCGGAGGACGGAACCGTGGCGGACGGAGACCGGGCCGCGTGCAGGTCCGAGGACGGAACCGTGGCGGACGGAGACCGGGCCGCGTGCAGGTCCGAGGACGGAACCGTGGCGGACGGAGACCGGGCCGCGTGCAGGTCCGAGGACGGAACCGTGGCGGACGGAGACCGGGCCGCGTGCAGGTCCGAGGACGGAACCGTGGCGGACGGAGACCGGGCCGCGTGCAGGTCCGAGGACGGAACCGTGGCGGACGGAGACCGGGCCGCGTGCAGGTCCGAGGACGGAACCGTGGCGGACGGAGACCGGGCCGCGTGCAGGTCCGAGGACGGAACCGTGGTGGACGGAGACGAAGTCGCGCGCAGGTGAGAAGACGAAGGACAGAACCGCTGCAGACAGAGAGCAGGCCACACACAGGTCGGAGGAAGGAACCACGGTGGACAGAGACCGGGCCGCGTGCAGGTCGGAGGACGGAACCTCGGAGGACGGAACCGCGGCGGACGGAGACGAGGCCTGGTCTCCGTCCGCTGGTGATAGAACAACCATGAGTGTGTATGTGCATGTCTTTTGTGTATATGTGTGTTTGAATGTGTGTGTGTGTGTGTGTGTGTGTGTTTTAATGTGTGTGTGTTGATGTTCATATATGTGTGTGTGTGTGTGTGTGTGCACGCGTGTGTGTGTATATGTGTGCGTGTCCCTGTGTGTGTGTGTGTGTGTGTCCCTGTGTGTGTATATGTGTGTGTGTGTGTGTGTGTGTGTGTGCGCGCGTGTCCCTGTGTGTGTGTGTGTGTGTGTGTGTGTGTGTGCGCGCGCGCGTGTCCCTGTGTGTGTGTGCGTGTCCCTGTGTGTGTGTGTGTGTGTGTGTGTGTGTGTGTGTGTGTGTGCGCGCGGCGTGTCCCTGTGTGTGTGTGTGTGTGTGTGTTTTAATGTGTGTGTGTGTGCGTGCGCGCGTGTGTGTGTGTGTATGTGTGCGTGTCCCTGTGTGTGTGCGTACGTGTCCCTGTGTGTGTGTGTCCCTGTGTGTTTATGTGTGTGTGTGTGCGTGTCCCTGTGTGTGTGTGTGTGTGTGTGTGTGCGCGTGTCCCTGTGTGTGTGTGCGTGTCCCTGTGTGTGTGTGTGTGTGTGTGTGCGCGCGTGTCCCTGTGTGTGTGTGTGTGCGTGTCCCTGTGTGTGTGTGTGTGTGTGTGTGTGTGTGTGTGTGTGCGCGCGTGTCCCTGTGTGTGTGTCTGTCTGTGTGTGTGTGTGTGTGTGTGTGTGTGTGTGTGTCTGTGTGTGTGTGTCTGTCTGTGTGTGTGTGTGTGTGTGTGTGTGTGTGTGTGTGTGTGTGTTGTGTCCCTGTGTGTGTGTGTGTGTGTGTGTGTGTGTGTGTGTGTGTGTGTGCTGTTTGCTCGTCTTAATTGATTTGCAGCTGTATAAACAGTAAGTCTTTGATCTCATACAGACTGTAATTAGCTGATTAAGTTCTCAGGTCGTTAACGAACTGGATCAGTGGAACTGTTCTGCGTAAATCAACGCTGACTCATCGTTTATAGACGACCTTGTTCCGTCCGCCCTGACGGAGGCGCTGCGCTTCACACCTACAACCGAGTGGAACCCTCCGCCTCGCCCCGGAACACGCCGCTAATTAAGGACCGCTCCCCGAATAATTACAGCCGCATCATCAAAGGGCTGTCTGCAGGGGGAGCCGCCAAGGACCGCCGCGTGCCAAGGGCCCGTAAAGAGGACCGCCGCGTGCCAAGGGCCCGTAAAGAGGACCGCCGTGTGCCAAGGGCCCGTAAAGAGGACCGCCGCGTGCCAAGGGCCGAAAAGAGGACCGCCGCGTGCCAAGGGCCGAAAAGAGGACCGCCGCGTGCCAAGGGCCCGTAAAGAGGACCGTCGCGTGCCAAGGGCCCGTAAAGAGGACCGCCGCGTGCCAAGGGCCCATAAAGAGGACCGCCGCGTGCCAAGGGCCGAAAAGAGGACCGCCGCGTGCCAAGGGCCGAAAAGAGGACCGCCGCGTGCCAAGGGCCGAAAAGAGGACCGCCGCGTGCCAAGGGCCGAAAAGAGGACCGCCGCGTGCCAAGGGCCCGTAAAGAGGACCGCCGCGTGCCAAGGGCCGAAAAGAGGACCGCCGCGTGCCAAGGGCCGAAAAGAGGACCGCCGCGTGCCAAGGGCCGAAAAGAGGACCGCCGCGTGCCAAGGGCCCGTAAAGAGGACCGCCGCGTGCCAAGGGCCCGTAAAAAGACCCGCCCCGGAACACCGCGCGCTTCACCAGAGTCTTTAGGAGAAGACAGCTCGCCGCCATTCTACCGTAAATCTGAGCGGAGAACGCGGAACGTCTAATCTGGATTATTTAAAGACTCGGGGATCAGATTACAAACGAGTCTCAGGTACGAACCCGAGGAACCCAAGGAACACGAGGAACTCCACTTCAAACAAATGGAGATCGGGGGCGGACGACGGTCCCGATGCTGACTTGCTCCGCCGGTTCCGTGTCTCTGGTGGAGACTGGTTCTGCGCAACCATCGGGAGTGGAACCATTGGGAGTGAAACCATTGGGAGTGGAACCATCGGGCGTGGAACCATTGGGAGCGGAACCATCGGGAGCGGAACCATCAGGAGCAGGACCATTGGGAGCGGAGCAGGACCATCGGGAGTAGAACCATAGGGAGGGGAACCATCGGGAGCGGAACCATCGGGAGCCGAACCATCAGAGAGAGGAACCATCAGAGAGAGGAACCATCATGAACGGAACCATTGGGAGCGGAACCATCAGAGAGAGGAACCATCGGGAGAGGAACCATCAGGAGCAGAACCATTGGGACCATTGGGAGTGGAACCATCGGGAGCGGACCATCCCTCTGCTGGTTGTAGGGTTGAGCTCCCTCTGCTGGTGGGAGGACTGCTTCCCACAGCATCTGCGCCGAGAGCCGGCGTTCTTATTGAAAATAAAGCCGTGAGATGGGCGTGGTTCTGACGGCGTGGTTCTGACGGCGTGGTTCTGACGGCGTGGTTCTGACGCCGTGGTTCTGACGGCGTGGTTCTGACGGCGTGGTTCTGACGGCGTGGTTCTGAAGACGTGGTTCTGACGGCGTGGTTCTGACGGCGTGGTTCTGACGGCGTGGTTCTGACGCCGTGGTTCTGACGGCGTGGTTCTGAAGGCGTGGTTCTGACGCCGTGGTTCTGACGGCGTGGTTCTGACGCCGTGGTTCTGACGCCGTGGTTCTGACGGCGTGGTTCTGAAGGCGTGGTTCTGAAGGCGTGGTTCTGACGGCGTGGTTCTGACGGCGTGGTTCTGACGGCGTGGTTCTGACGGCGTGGTTCTGACGCCGTGGTTCTGACGGCGTGGTTCTGACGCCGTGGTTCTGACGCCGTGGTTCTGAAGGCGTGGTTCTGAAGGCGTGGTTCTGACGCCGTGGTTCTGACGCCGTGGTTCTGACGGCATGGTTCTGACGGCATGGTTCTGACGCCGTGGTTCTGACGCCGTGGTTCTGACGCCGTGGTTCTGACGCCGTGGTTCTGACGGCGTGGTTATTAAACGGCGTCCAGCCGGCGGAGTTCCTCTGAAGTGAGGACATTTCAGATAATGAGCTGAATGAAACGTCCAGCGGCGTCTGCAGGAACGTTTCAGAAGCGTTTCAGAAGCGTTCTGGCAGCGACGCAGCTCCATTATCTGCTCGTGAACGCCGCTTCAGGAACGCATGTGATGGGGGGGGGGGTAATGCAATAACCATTCAGTCAGGGAACCGGGGGGGGGGGGGGGGGGCATTAGGAACCCGAGTACACTAATAACACAGCGTTTAGAACGTCTGATAACCGCCGGGTATCTGAGGCAGCGCCGCCTGGTGGAGCAACATCACCGAATGACGGCTGTGAGGTCACCGTGACTCCGGATCGGACTGGACCCGCGGTTCTGTACGGATGCGGAACCCTCGGTTCTTTACATCTCCTCCACCCGGTTCTCAGGCGGAGCGGCGGACTCGGATGCGGACGTCTCCGTCTCCGTCTCCTCTCAGGAATCTTCTCATTTGTGCTGAACATCTGCTGCAGCGCCGTGAGGAACGTGAGGAACGTGACGAGAATCCAGGACACGGAGGCAGCTGTCTAATCTAAAGCAACTCGGACCCGTTAGATATTACATCTGCAGACACATCGCCATGGGCTCGAAAACTGATCACGAGTGTGATCGGATACTGCAGTACAGAGTCCGATCTGAGCCCTCATTATAAAGTCTGATCTACAATCACAGAGTCCGATTTGAGCCCTCATTATAAAGTCTGATACATTATACTATCACAGAGTCCGATCTGAGCCCTCATTATAAAGTCTAATATACTATCACAGAGTCCGATCTGAGCCCTCATTATAAAGTCTGATATACAATCACAGAGTCCGATCTGAGCCCTCATTATAAAGTCTGATATACAATCACAGAGTCCGATCTGAGCCCTCATTATAAAGTCTGATATACAATCACAGAGTCCGATCTGAGCCCTCATTATAAAGTCTGATACATTATACAATCACAGAGTCCGATCTGAGCCCTCATTATAAAGTCTGATACATTATACTATCACAGAGTCCGATCTGAGCCCTCATTATAAAGTCTGATATAATATACTATCACAGAGTCCGATCTGAGCCCTCATTATAAAGCCTGATATACTATCACAGAGTCCGATCTGAGCCCTCATTATAAAGCCTGATATACTATCACAGAGTCCGATCTGAGCCCTCATTATAAAGTCTGATATACTATCACAGAGTCCGATCTGAGCCCTCATTATAAAGTCTGATATACAATATACAATCACAGAGTCCGATCTGAGCCCTCATTATAAAGTCTGATATACTATCACAGAGTCCGATCTGAGCCCTCATTATAAAGTCTGATATAATATACTATCACAGAGTCCGATCTGAGCCCTCATTATAAAGTCTGATACAAAATACAATCACAGAGTCCGATCTGAGCCCTCATTATAAAGTCTGATATACAATCACAGCGTCCGATCTGAGCCCTCATTATAAAGTCTGATATACAATCACAGAGTCCGATCTGAGCCCTCATTATAAAGTCTGATACATTATACAATCACAGAGTCCGATCTGAGCCCTCATTATAAAGTCTGATATAATATACAATCACAAAGTCTGATCTCATCCTTTATCACAGAGTCCAATCAGCCTTTACAACAGCGTTTTATCTGATTTTTTTTTATCACAGAGTCCGATCTGATCCTTTATCACAGATCACAGAGTCCAATCTGATTTTTCAAATCACAAAATCCAATCTGATCCTTTATCACAGAGTCTGATGTAACTGATGCTGATCTGATAGTTTATTATGGAGCCTTATCTGATACTATACAATGGCAGACACACTTACACACACACACACACTTACACACACACTTACACACACACACTTAAAAATACACACACTTAGACACACTTACACACACTTACACACAGTTACACACACACACTTACACACACACTTACACACACACTTAAAAATACACACACTTAGACACACTTACACACACACTTACACAGTTACACACACTTATACACACTTACACACACACTTACACACACACACTTAAAAATACACACACTTAGACACACTTACACACACTTACACACAGTTACACACACACACTTACACACACACTTACACACACACTTAAAAATACACACACTTAGACACACTTACACACACACTTACACAGTTACACACACTTATACACACTTACACACACACTTACACACACACACTTAAAAATACACACACTTAGACACACTTATACACAGTTACACACACTTATACACACTTACACACACACTTACACACACACACTTAAAAATACACACACTTAGACACACATACACACTTACACACACACACTTACACACACACTTACACACACACACTTAAAAATACACACACTTAGACACACTTACACACAGTTACACACACTTATACACACTTATACACACTTACACACACACACTTACACACACACACACACACTTAAAAATACACACACTTAGACACACTTACACACACTTACACAGTTACACACACTTATACACACTTACACACACACACACACACACACACTTAAAAATACACACACTTACACACAGTTACACACACACTTACACACACACTTACACACAGACAGAGCAGGTATTGCTGGTGTTAACGTGATTAGCAGGATTAATGGAACGGCGAGGCGTGGGGCGGGAGACGAATGGGCCGGCGTGTGGTTGATGAGGACGCCCCGGTGCGGCTGCTCTGCGCTTTGTGACACTAATTGGCGTAATGAAGTTGATTTAACGCTTTATCAGCTGTGATATTTACTTCAGGTTTGATTCCGGTAACGACAGCTGCTCGTCGCGCGGGAACGACGGCGCGGGTCCCGATTCCAAACCATCGTTGTTAATTAATCATTAGCTTCGCGTTTTAACGCCTCTGAAGGCTGCTGGTGACACGATGAAGATTTAAAGTTCCACATCGGCGGCCTGCTGCACCGCCGGGGCTTTTCACAAACTTTGGAGGGACGCGCCGCACATCTGAAAGCCAGGGGGCGCTGCTGAGGCCTTCCACATCTCCAGGGTGGAGCAGTGAGGTGGAGCAGTGAGGTGGAGCAGTGAGGTGGAGGTGTGGAGTTTACAATAACATAATAAATTTAATAAAAAAATAAAAACTCCAGCGGCGCAACACACACTAACACACCTGCACCACCATGTCCGCGTTACTGCACTGCAGTACTGAGCATCATCCACCACCCTAATGACACCTGCTGAAGGAGGCGGGACTACATCCACCACCCTAATGACACCTGCTGAAGGAGGCGGGACTAACAGACCGATTCAAGGAGACTTTATTGTCATTTACGTAACATGTGAGACATCAAACATAAACGAAATTACATTTCACGGACCCGGTTTACTAAACGTTAAAATATATCCATTCATTCCATTATCTTCTGCTTTATCCTATATTAGGGTCGTGGGGAGAACTCCAGGGGAGAACGTTTTGGGCGCTGGGCAGATACACCCAGGACAGGACGCTCTATCTATCGCTGGACACACACTCACTCACACAGACACACTCTATATGGGGCAATTTGGAGAATTCAGTTCACCTTTAATCCATGTTTTTGGACTGTGGGAGGAAACCGGAGAACCCGGAGGAAACCCACGCGGACACGGGGAGAACATGGAAACTCCACCCAGAAGGGGATTCGAACCAGGGATCCCTAGTGCTGAGAGGAGAACCTGCCAAACCACTAAGCTAACCATTCAATATGAAAATATGATGGCAATAAAATAAATTCCAAATAAATAAAACATCGCAGCCGTGAGATGGATCAGCGCTTGCGTGTCGTTCTCTGATGACGTCCACAAACTTTCGCTCTCTGTAGTAAATTAAAAATAATGCCGATATTAAAAAAATAAACAGAAAAGCGTTGCGTGCGGGTTCTCAGCTGCGCGTTATTGTTCTAAATGCAGATAAACGTATAAAGCGGGGGGGAGGGGGGGGGGTGCAGTAACGATGTGGAGGAGCGGCGCAGCTACGTCTGTGTTTACATGTGTTCATAAAGCTGGGTTAAATCCACCCCCCCCCACACCCCCCCCCCACACACACCCCACACACCACCCCCCGATAACATCATTTCATCCGAGCCAGACATCTGAGCTTTAATATCGGGCCGCAAACAAACGCAGCGTGCCCATTTGAGAAAGAAAAAATACAAAAATACGGGATGAAGCGGCGGGCGGGTGCGAGGGGCGGGCGGGTGCGAGGGGCGGGCGGGCGGGCGCCGCAGATGTGATTTGCAGAAGGAGGAGCGGATCACGGTTGGGTCGGATTCGCAGGCGAGGCGGATTGCGCGGCGTTGCGCCCCGCTGATGGAACAGGGGCCTAATGCAACACGTTGATAAATAATGAACGGGGTCGTGAGGACCTCACGCGCAACCCCCCCCCCCTCACCCCCCCCTCACACCCCCCCTCACACCCCCCCTCACACCCCCCCCCCCACACCCCCCTCACACCCCCCCCCCCAAAATGTGATTTTCACACGGTTTCCACGCCGTTGCAACACGCCGCACAATCCGATTTAAAGATGTCTTTAAAGAGCTCGCAGCGATGTT
>JAFMOC010000210.1:510000-517500 GCA_019802505.1 Corydoras sp. C115 | reverse complement strand
TGAGCCACCACACCCTCATTATCTTCATCATCATCATCATCATCATCAGTTTGGTGAGTAATTAAAAATCTGGTTTTTAATGTTTAATAAAGTAAAGTTTTGTGGTGGACGAGATTCATTCATTATCCTAAACTTAATGTTCTATTAAGGTCGCCGGGCGTGGGGGGGGGGGGGGGGGGGGGTGGTTGGAGTGTTCTCCATGCCCATCCAGGGGAGAACGCTTCAGGCGCCGTGCAGAAACACCCAGAACGGACAATCTATCACTGAGCACACACTCACTATATAGGGGCAACTTAGAGCATTGAATATACCCTTAATCCATGTTTTTGGACCGTGGGAGAACATGCCAACTCCACCCAGATTGGCATTCGAACCTGGCACCCCAGTGCTGAGAGGAGAACCCCCAGCTCAGCGACGAAGATCGCATTCGGATGCCGCCGTCCGATTGGCCGACGGTGAAACTTGAAACGAGAAGTCAGACCTGGTTCTGCGGCCCTCATCTCATTATAACTTTCTAAACAACATCAGTAAACTAAAGGGGCCTAAAAGAGAACCTTGTGGGATACCACGCCGCACGGCCGGCGCTGCATTCTGAATACTCTGTTGAAACGCTGGCAGCAGTAATTACGTGACCGCCGCCGCCGCCGCCGCCGCCGCGTCCATTGGTGCCAGTTCTAATTGAGCCGTTACCCGGGCAACATGTTTTTAACTCATTAACGCAGTCTGACATCACGGCGCAGCGTCATTAAAGCGCCGCTCCCTCCGCGTTCGTCCCCGCCCTCGTTTTATATTCAGAGGAAAAGCCGCGCCGGCCGAACGGCGAACATGCTAATCGCCGCCAATTCATCCCACCTTGGCATGATACCTTCTACAGGCAGAAACAAGAAAGAAAAGGCGTTTATTTCGTCTCCCGGTGTGACGTCCGTATCGGAACGAGTTCATAACTCTGGTGGTTTTCCATCAGCGGCGAGGCCAGGTGGCTGCGCCGCTCCAGATAACGGAACCGGCTTTAAACACCGCGGCGGGGGCACGGGAATAATGGAGACGAGAAAAAAAAAAAAAAAAAAAAAGCCGAGGAGAATCAGATCATATTTATAGGTTTTGGCGCCGTTAGAAACAAAACAAATAAAACAAAAATGAAATTAAAAAAACGGGGAACGTTGTAGCGCCGACGTTTTTATGGAATTTCGTCCTCCTTCGTTTTTATTGGGTGAAATATTCGGAGACGGGGACGGGGACGGAGACGGGGATGGGTTAAACGCCTTTGTTGTGGATTAAAGATCCAAGGTCTGTTTAGAAAAGGGGATGAAGACCGGGCCGAAGGCAATCTCTGTTCCAATTCATCTCAAACACGATGAGGATCTGATGGGGGTGAGGCAGCTTCACAGCGCGGAGGCACGGCCGTGATGCCTCGCCTCCGTCTGAGTGATGGGATAGGTATCGGAGTGATCCATTACCCCGTACACGGCACCCAGGGAGCAACTGGGTTGAGGGGGTATCAATCTGGAGGTTGTGGGTTCAAGCAGCTTCGAGCACGACCCATGACCCATTACCGCTACAGGGGGCGCTGTGGTTTTGGGATATTTGTGAGTCGCTTTGAATAAATGTCCAAATCTAGGGGCCTTGCCCAAGGGCCCTTCGGCCGCAGTGCTCGGTGGGAGCGGGGATCGAACCGGGGACCTTCAGGTCACAATGCGGGTTCCTCGACCCCAGAACGTAAAGAACATATAAAACACATGATCGCCACCTTGTGACCGTGTGGTGGTGGGGGGGGGGGGGTTCCCCATGCCCATCCCGGGGGGAACATTTGGGTGCTGGGCAGGTACACCCAGGACAGGACGCCAATCTATAACTGAACACAGTCACACAAATATAAACACACATGTTATGGGGCAATTTAGAGCATTCAATTCACCTTGAATCCATGTTTTTGGACTGTGCGAGGAAATGGGGTGGGGTGGGGGGGGTTCCCACTACCCATCCAGGGGAGAACGTTTCAGGCAGATACATCCAGGACAGGGCGCCCATCTATCACACTCATTCACACAGACACTGTATGGGGCAATTTAGCGCATTCAATTCTCCTTGAATCCATGTTTTTGGACTGTGGGAGGAGAACCTGGATTAAACCACGCGCCGACACGGGGCGAGAACATGCAAACTCCACCCAGATTGGAATTCGACCCGGGAGTCCCCAGCGCTGAGAGGAGAACATGCCAAACCACCACCGTGCCGCCCCCACCTCACGACAAGTTTGGAATGAATAAATCTGAGCTTAAAGGTGAAGTTTGAACAACTTTTTAATCGATTACAAAGACTTTCCAAACTCCTTCTAAATTAAAGTAGCAAATAGCTCCCCCCCCTCCCCCCCAGCGTTGATGACAGTACAGGGGGAGGAGGGGGGCATTAGAACGCGTGTTGGAATGCAGGGCGGGTAGACCCGACTCCCTCGCACCCCCGTGGAACCTTCGTTAATGAGATGCGATGGCAGGGGGGTGCTCTCGCGCTACTGGTTAAAGGTTCCGTGGCATTCGGCCAATCAATACCGAGCTTTCCAATTAAGCGTCGGCGCCCGGCGCCCCCCGGAGGCATTACTGTCACTCACCGCCAGCAGTACCATACCACAACGGCCCACACCGACAGAGGGGGGCATCAAAGACACGGGGGCTGAGGGTTCCGTCGGAACATCGGATCGACTCGGGTTCCGTTTTGGGAACGAGAGAGGCGACGTCTGCAGGCTTCCCACGACGTCCGTTTATTAAAGGTGTTTAAAGGCGATCCAGGGAGAACGTTTCGGGCGCTGGGCAGATACGCCCAAGACAGGAGGGGGCAATCTATCACTGGGAAACACTACTCACTATATGGGGCAATTTGGAGCATTCAATTCGCCTTGAATCCATTTCGGGAATCAAGCGAGGCGACACCTGCAGGCTTCCCATGCCGTCCGTGTATTAAAGGTGATCCAGGGGAGAACGTTTCGGGAGTTAGGCAGATATGCCCAAGACAGGGGGGGCAATCTATCACTGGGTACAAACACACACTCAAATACACTATACAGTATAGGGGCAATTTAGAGCAGCCAATTTACCCTTAATCCATGTTTTTTGGACTGTGGGAGGAAACCGGAGAACCCGGAGGAAACCCGCGCGGACACGGGGAGAACGTGCAAACTCCATCCAGATCGGGATTCGAACCGGGAATCCCCAGCACTGAGAGGAGAACATGCTAAACACTACACTATCATACCGCATGGGGGGGGGGGGTGTTCCCCATGCCCATCCAGGGGAGAATCGTTTCAGGCGCTGGGCAGAAACACCCAGGACAGGGGGGCAATCTATCACTGGACACACACTCACTCACATACACTATATAGGGGCAATTTAGAGCATTGAATTCACCTTGAATCCATTTCGGTAATCAAGTGAGGCGACGTTTGCAGGCTTTCTGTGCCGTTCGGTTTGACGCCTCGTGAGGAAGTTGCATTGTTTTTTAAAGGTTTTTTAAAGGTTTTTTAAAGGTTTATTGAAGGTTTTTTAAAGGTTCGAGGCAGCGGGATCCAGGTTTAAGAATCGCGGCGGCAGCAAGAAGAGACGCGCGCGCCGAAACGCCGCTTAATGAGCGCCATGAATACGATCAGACCCGCCAGAGGGCCGCGCTCGGCCCGGCACCGAGCCCACGGCCTGCCAGGAATGCAAATGCGTCCCGTAAGAGCGGACCGGACCGGACCGGACCGGACCGGACCGGGACGCCGTTTAGAGCGAGGTGTGGAGACGGCGTCTCGGGGGAGAACACAGATTTGCATAATGAGCTCGCCGCGTTCGCACCGAGGTTCGGCCGGCGCTGATTTATTTATCCAATCATTTTTCAGGACGGCGCATCGTCTCGGCGCGGCCTCGCAGAACCACAACCAGAACCAGAACCGGGACCAGAACTGGGACAGAGGACGCGCGGGATCGGCGAGAGATACGAGTCAACAATGGACCGCGGTTGGGGGGGGAGGGGGGTCCCTTTGGAAATCCAAACATATTTTTAAGAAGTGTGCACCAGCACGGGTCACACACTCACACACACACATACAAACACATTATGGGGCAATTTAGAGCATTCAATTCACCTTAAATACTTGTTTTTGGATTGTGGGAGGAAATGGGGGGGGGGTTCCCCATACTCATCCAGGGGAGAACGTTTCGGGTGCTGGGCAGATACACCCAGGACAGGACGCCAACCTATCACTGGGCACGCATTCACACACTATATGGGGCAATTTGCAGCATTCAATACTCCTTGAATCCAGGTTTTTGAACTGTGGGAGGAAATGGGGGTGGTTCCACATGCCCATCCAGGGGAGAACATTTCGGGCGCTGGGCAGATACACCCAGGACAGGACGCCAATCTATCGCTGGGCACACACTCACTCACACAGACACACACTGTATATGGGGCAATTTGGAGCATTCAATTCTCCTTGAATCCTCTGGTCTCAGGACTGTGGTATTGCTGACGAGGTTAAAGCACCGCAGTCTGATCTCAGGAGCTGCTTTTAGAACCTCGTGAGTAAAACGCAGCTCATTTCGCGCTGACTCAGCGTTTTGTTTTGTTTTTTGCAGCTGCAGTAACGAGGTTTGTTTCTGGAACACGATGATCATCCACCTGAAATCCACACCTGGCCGGCGGCTGGGATAGGACCAAGAGAAAGAGAGAGAGAACGGGCCGTAAATCAGGAACCAACACCGCACCAAACACAGAGATCAGGAACCAACACAGCACCAAACACAAAGATCAGGAACTAATACAGCACCAAACACAGAGATCAGGAACCGATACAGCACCAAACACAGAGATCAGGAACTAATACAGCACCAAACACAGAGATCAGGACCCAATACAGCACCAAACACAGAGATCAGGAACTAATACAGCACCAAACACAGAGATCAGGAACCGATACAGCACCAAACACAGAGATCAGGACCAAATACAGCACCAAACACAGAGATCAGGAACTAATACAGCACCAAACACAGAGATCAGGAACCAATACAGCACCAAACACAGAGATCAGGAACCAATACAGCACCAAACACAGAGATCAGGAACTAATACAGCACCAAACACAGAGATCAGGAACCAATACAACACCAAACACAGAGATCAGGACCCAATACAGCACCAAACACAGATATCAGGAACTAATACAGCACCAAACACAGAGATCAGGAACTAATACAGCACCAAACACAGGTATCAGGAACCAATACAGCATCAAACACAGGGATCAGGAACCAATACAGCACCAAACACAGAGATCAGGAACCGATACCACAGCAAACACAGAGATCAGGAACCAATACAGCACCAAACACAGAGATCAGGAACCAATACAGCAACCAAACACAGGGATCAGGAACCAATACCATACCAAACACAGAGATCAGGAACTGATACAGCACCAAACACAGAGATCAGGAAACAATACAACACCAAACACAGAGATCAAGAACCAATACAGCAACCAAACACAGAGATCAGGAACTAATACAGCATCAAACACAGAGATCAGGAACCAATACAGCACCAAACACAGAGATCAGGAACCAATACAGCACCAAACACAGAGATCAGGAACCAATACAGCAACCAAACACAGAGATCAGGAACCGATACCACAGCAAACACAGAGATCAGGAACCAATACAACACCAAACACAGAGATCAGGAACCAATACAGCACCAAACACAGAGATCAGGAACCAAAACAGCACCAAACACAGAGATCAGGAACCAATACAGCACCAAACACAGAGATCAGGAACCAAAACAGCACCAAACACAGAGATCAGGAACCAATACAGCACCAAACACAGAGATCATGAACTAATACAACATCAAACACAGAGATCAGGAACCAATACAGCACCAAACACAGAGATCAGGAACCAATACAGCACCAAACACAGAGATCAGGAACCAATACAGCAAACACAGAGATCAGGAACCAATACAGCAACCAAACACAGAGATCAGGAACCGATACCACAGCAAACACAGAGATCAGGAACCAATACAACACCAAACACAGAGATCAGGAACCAATACAGCACCAAACACAGAGATCAGGAACCAATACAGCAACCAAACACAGAGATCAGGAACCAAAACAGCACCAAACACAGATCAGGAACCAATACAGCACCAAACACAGAGATCAGGAACTAATACAGCACCAAACACAGAGATCAGGAACCAATACAGCACCAAACACAGAGATCATGAACTAATACAACATCAAACACAGAGATCAGGAACCAATACAGCATCAAACACAGAGATCAGGAACCAATACAGCACCAAACACAGAGATCAGGAACCAAAACAGCACCAAACACAGAGATCAGGAACCAATACAGCACCAAACACAGAGATCATGAACTAATACAACATCAAACACAGAGATCAGGAACCAATACAGCACCCAAACTCAGAGATCAGGAACCAATACAGCACCAAACACAGAGATCAGGAACCAATACAGCAACCAAACACAGAGATCAGGAACCAATACAGCACCAAACACAGAGATCAGGAACCAATACAGCACCAAACACATAGATCAGGAACCAATACAGCACCAAACACAGAGATCAGGAACCAATACAGCTCCAAACACAGAGATCAGGAACCGATACCACAGCAAACACAGAGATCAGGAACCAATACAGCACCAAACACAGAGATCAGGAACTAATACAGCACCAAACACAGAGATCAGGAACTAATACAGCACCAAACACAGAGATCAGGAACCAACACAGCACCAAACACAGAGATCAGGAACTAATACAGCACCAAACACAGAGATCATGAACCAATGCAGCACCAAACACAGAGATCAGGAACCAATACAGCACCAAACACAGAGATCAGGAACCAATACAGCACCAAACACAGAGATCAGGAACCAATACAGCACCAAACACAGAGATCAGGAACCAATACAGCAACCAAACAGAGAGATCAGGAACCGATACCACAGCAAACACAGAGATCAGAAACTAATACAGCACCAAACACAGAGATCAGGAACTAATACAGCACCAAACACAGAGATCAGGAACCAATACAGCACCAAACACAGAGATCAGGAACCAATACAGCAACCAAACACAGAGATCAGGAACCAATACAGCACCAAACACAGAGATCAGGAACCAATACAGCACCAAACACAGAGATCAGGAACCAAAACAGCACCAAACACAGAGATCAGGAACCAATACAGCACCAAACACAGAGATCATGAACTAATACAACATCAAACACAGAGATCAGGAACCAATACAGCACCAAACACAGAGATCAGGAACCAATACAGCACCAAACACAGAGATCAGGAACCAATACAGCAACCAAACACAGAGATCAGGAACCAAAACAGCACCAAACACAGAGATCAGGAACCAATACAGCACCAAACACAGAGATCATGAACTAATACAACAT
>JAFMOC010000210.1:497500-505000 GCA_019802505.1 Corydoras sp. C115 | reverse complement strand
GGTGTTGGTGTGTTGGTGGTATTGGTGGTGGTGTTGGGGGTCTTGAATGGTGGTGTTGGGTGGTTGATCTGGAATCAGTCTGTGGAATGTTCCACCTTTTCCCCCCAGCTCATTATTAGTAGAGGGGTGTGGCACTGAAATAAGGCTGTTCCAGGGAGCCCCCTCCACTAAGTACCCTGCAGGATCTGCCCCTTTAGTTCTGCTGCTCTGGTCACATGGTGCACTGTGTCAATCAAACTCTGCTTATTAATTAATCACGGTGCTTTATTAGCGCTAACTGCTTTTCATGTTTGAGAACCAGGAGGCATGGTCAGCTCTTCATCCACCCGGTTCTACGACGATTACCGGATGGAACCTGGATTTCTATTGGACCGGCGGTTCTGCAGGACGCCCTCGATGGACTTATATAGTTTCCTAATTGTTAAATAAGGGTCACATGATCACCACATGATCTGTACATGGCTGTCCTACACTGTTGATGCTGCCCCCCCGCCCTGTCCTGGGTGGACCTGCCCAGCGCCCGACACGTTCTCCCTTGGATGGGCGTGGGGAACCCCCTCTGAACCTGTACCTAAGGTCGCACCTTATTTCTCCGTTAATTAAACCATTAATTAAGGTTAATCTGGACGAATACACAGGCGTCTCTCAGGGTTCTACCCTGGGTCCTGTCAGGTTTCATTCTTTCGGCAGACAGCGGGGCGGCAGGGGGTCGAGCCCTTCAGGTGACACTGTCTCCTGTGGCTACGAGGGGGTCATGGCGGGTTCACCGTTGCGCTTCGTTGCCTGGACAGTGTTCCTCGGTCCTCGGCGTTTGGAGGGCTTTGATTCTAGAGCTTTTATGTTAATGTCGGATTAAAATGCAATTAAGCCGACCTCTGGGACGAGGGAAGGTCTTTAAGGTTCCGAGGGACGAGACGCTTTGAGGGGTATTTGCTATTAATCTTCAAAATGAATCAAGACGAGGGTGGGCTGGACGCGAGGACGTCTCTCTCTCTGTCTCTCTCTCTCTGTGTCTCTCTCTCTCTCTCTCTGTGTCTCTCTGTGTCTCTCTCTCTCTCTCCTGGACTCTCGCTCTCTCTCTGGCTCTCCGTGTCTCTCTCTCTGTCTCTCTCTCCGTGTCTCTCTCTCTGTGTCTCTCTCTCTCTCTCTCTCTCTGTCTCTCCGTGTCTCTCTCTCCGTGTCTCTCTCTCTGTCTCTCTCTCTGTGTCTCTCTCTCTCTCTCTCTCTCTGTGTCTCTCCGTGTCTCTCTCTCCGTGTCTCTCTCTCTGTCTCTCTCTCTGTGTCTCTCTCTCTGTCTCTCTCTCCGTGTCTCTCTCTCTGTCTCTCTCTCTGTCTCTCTCTCCGTGTCTCTCTCTCTGTGTCTCTCTCTCTCTCTCTCTCTGTCTCTCCGTGTCTCTCTCTCTGTCTCTCTCTCTGTGTCTCTCTCTCTGTCTCTCTCTCCGTGTCTCTCTCTCTGTCTCTCTCTCTCTCTCTCTCTCTCTCTCTCTCTCTCTGTCTCTCTCTCTCTCTCTGTCTCTCTGTGTCTCTCTCTCTGTGTCTCTCTCTCTGTGTCTCTCTCTCTCTCTCTCTCTGTCTCTCTCTCGTTCTCTCTGTGTGTGTCTCTCTCTCTCTCTCTCCTCTCTCTCTGTGTCTGTGTGTCTCTCTCTTGCTCTCTCGCTCTCTCTCTGTCGCTCTCTGTCTCTCTCTCGCTCTGTCTCTCTCTCTCTCTCTCTGTCTCTCGCTCTCTCTCTCTTTCTGTCTCTCGCTCTTTCTCTGTCTCTCTGTCTCTCTCTCTATGTCTCTCTCTATGTCTCTCTCTCTGTGTCTCAGATTAATTAAGCAAACATATTTAAAGACCGCTTGTTTGGTTTTGTGATTTAAACTGAGACTGAAACATCACGCTGCAGGTTTGTTCTGAACAGAAGACATCAGGACGGTAATTAAAGGAGAGAGAGAGAGAGAGAGAGAGAGAGCGAGAGAGAGAGAGAGAGAGAGAGACGAACGATTCGTCCCAAGATTCAGTGAATCAAACTCAGTGCTGTGAATATCATGACGCCGCGTTTGATTTTGTCAAAGAGTGCTTTTTAATGCAGAAGACATCGGGGGGGACACGGACATAGCACGTGACGGGACACGACCATAACTCAAAGCAAGGTTTAGTGGTTGGCATGTTCTCCTCTCAGCGTTAGGGATTCCCGGTTCCCAATCTGGGTGGAGTTTCCATGTTCTTCCCCGTGTCCGTGTGGGTTTCCTCCGGGTTCTCCAGTTTCCTCCCACAGTCCAAAAACATGGATCACGGTCAATTGAGTTCTCCAAATTGCCCCATATAGATAATGGATGGATGGAAATCCGGAATCCGGGTCACATGATCACCACGCAATCTGTACAGGGCTGTCCTATACTGTTGATGGAGGAGGAAGACGAGTCCCCCACTGAACTTCGGTCCTCACAAGGTTTCGTCCTTAAAACATTAGAGAGTTTTGTCTTGCCGCTGTCTCCTCGTCCTGCTCTTTAGAGGTTTATAACTCTGTAAAGCTGCGTTGCGACGACGTTCTGTATAAATTAATTTAACGTACGTTTCGCAAATCGAGACATCAGAGCGGGGGGACACGGCAGGAGACCCAGCGTCCCGTTTTGACTCTGTATTTTTAAGAATGCTGTCGAGCATTCAGACGCGTCGGTTCCGCGAGACGCCCCAGGCGACGGGAATTACGGCGGAGTCCCTCATCTGAGGACGGCGTTCTTAAACGAGTCTGAATTCTGATCCGGGAGACGGTGGGCGTCGGCCGCGGCGTCTTTCTTCAGCAGCTGTCTCCCCGAGCGCCTTCACAACCCCGCGCCGAGGTGCGCTAAATAAATTAGAGCAGAACGCAGCGGCGCCGGCTAAACCAATAATGAAAATGTATTTAAATCTGAAAGAAGCAGACAGATGGGACAATAAACGAACGGCAGGACGAGCGAGCGAGCGAGAGAGAGAGAGAGAGAGAGAGAGCTCTATAGAGAAATCAAATCAAATAAAAAAATGTAAACACACACACCACACACACACCGCATCGACACTTCAGGTTTTAGAACGATCGGAACCTTGATGACGTTCTAAACGGTACTTCCGACTTTCAGATTCATTAATATTAACCTGACGCATCGGGGTTCTCAAAGGGTCTCCTCCTGCAAACCATTCAGTATTCATTATTAAGGAAGGGGGGGGTTCCCCGTTCCCCATGCCCATCCAGAACAGCGCGCCACTATATCACTGAGCACACACTCTATATGGGGCAATTTGGAGCATTCTATTCACCTTGAATCTGTTTTTGGACTGGTGGGAGGAAACCGGAGAACCCGGAGGAAAGCCACGAAGACATGGGGAGAACATGCAAACTCCACCCAGATCGGGATTCTCACCTGGATCCCCAGCGCTGAGAGGAGAACATGCCAAACCACTAAGCCACCTGACCTTCTTAATTGACTTTGGGCTCATGCTAATTGACCGCAGCGCCTTTTCCAAAACGAGAAATATTTACAGACGAGCCGAGCTCCAACACACACACACACACACACACACACACACACACACGCATACACACACACACGCATACACACACACACACACACACACACACACACACAACACGCATACACGCACACACACACACACACACACACACCACACACACACACACACGTCACACACATGGTGGAGGTGACGGCGGTCAGCGCGGTGTGAGTGCGGCGTGTCCGAACCTGCAGCGGTTCAGAGGGGCCTGCCATACATCGTTCCAACATCAATCAGGCCTGACCGCCACGGAACACCACAGAACATCACGGAACACATCACGGAACACATCACGGAACATCACGGAAAATCACGGAAAATCACGGAACATCACGGAACACACCACGGAACACCACGGAACATCACAGAAGATCACAGAAGATCACGGAACACCACAGAACATCACGGAATACCACAGAACATCACAGAATACCACAGAACATCATGGAACTTCATGGAACACCACGGAACAATCATGGAACACCACGGAAGATCACGGAACACCACGGAACATCACGGAATACCACAGAACATCATGGAACATCATGGAACACCACGGAACATCACGGAACACCACGGAACTGCGCTCCTGCATCACGCTGCTTATTAAAGACTCCATAATGAAATCCATTCATTATCTCCCGCTTTATCCTCTATTAGGGTCGCTGGGGGTGGGTGGGGTTCCCCATGCTCATCCAGTGGAGAACGTTTTGGGCGCTGGGCAGATACACCCAGGACAGGACGCCAATCTATCGCTGGACACACACTCACTCACACACACGCACACACTCTATATGGGGCAATTTGGAGAACTCAATTGACCTTGATCCATGTCTTTGGACTGTGGGAGGAAACCGGAGAACCCGGAAGAAACCCATGCGGACACGGGGAGGAAATGCAAACTCCACCTGGCCCGGGATTGGAACCTGGCTCTTGTAAGTTGGTGTTCTAAGTGGCCCGAAGCTGAGCAGTTAACCGCACGCCAGGAAACCGGGAATCCCCAGCGCTGAGAGGAGAACCATTATATTTCTTATAAAAGGTTCTCATCATCCCGACCCGCCCGTCCGCCCGTCCGTCTGAATGTGACGAGGTGGAACCGGAGTCCGCAGAACTCGGCACTCCACTGAAAAGAGCCTTCTGTTAATTGAATGCGTTTATTAATTACCGCGTGGCTCTCAGTCACGGTCGGCGCCGCCACCCGGTTCCGCACGTTCTGAGGAACGACAACCGTTTAATTACAGAGAGATCTTACTGTCACCAGCTCTAATTTAATAGTCATGGCTACTGTGAGTGTGTGTGAGTGCATGTGAGTGAGAGGGTGTGTGTGTGTGTGTGTGTGTGTGTGTGTGTGTGTGTGTGTGTGTGTGTGTGAGTGTGTGAGAGTGTGTGTGTGTGTGTGTGTGTGTGTGTGTGTGTGTGTGTGTGTGTGTGAGAGTGAATGTACTGCTGTGAGGATCTCATTACACGTCGGATAGTCTCCCACTTTGTGGTGTCAGATGTAATCAGACTCGTGGTGGTGCTTTACGTGGTGGTGGAGTTTTAGGTGGTGGTGGAGCTTTACGTGGTGGCGGTGCTTTACGTGGTGATGCTTTAGGTGGTGGTGGTGCTTTAGGTGGTGGTGGAGCTTTACGTGGTGGCGGTGCTTTACGTGGTGGAGCTTTACGTGGTGGAGCTTTACGTGGTGGAGCTTTACGTGGTGGTGGTGCTTTACGTGGTGGTGGTGCTTTACATTGTGGTGGTGCTTTAGGTGGTGGTGGAGCTTTACGTGGTGGAGCTTTACGTGGTGGTGGTGCTTTAGGTGGTGGTGGTGCTTTACGTGGTGGTGCTTTACGTGGTGGTGCTTTACGTGGTGGTGGTGCTTTAGGTGGTGGTGGTGCTTTACGTGGTGGAGCTTTAGGTGGTGGTGGTGCTTTAGGTGGTGGTGGAGCTTTAGGTGGTGGTGGTGCTTTAGGTGGTGGTGGAGCTTTACGTGGTGGAGCTTTAGGTGGTGGTGGTGCTTTAGGTGGTGGAGCTTTAGGTGGTGGTGGTGCTTTAGGTGGTGGTGGAGCTTTACGTGGTGGAGCTTTAGGTGGTGGTGGTGCTTTACGTGGTGGAGCTTTACGTGGTGGTGCTTTACGTGGTGCTTTACGTGGTGGTGGTGCTTTACGTGGTGGTGGTGCTTTAGGTGGTGGTGCTTTACGTGGTGGTGGTGCTTTACGTGGTGGTGCTTTACGTGGTGGTGCTTTAGGTGGTGGTGGTGCTTTAAGTGGTGGTGCTTTACGTGGTGGTGGTGCTTTATGTGGTGGTGGAGCTTTAGGTGGTGGTGCTTTACGTGGTGGTGGTGCTTTAGGTGGTGGTGGTGCTTTACGTGGTGGTGCTTTACGTGGTGGTGGTGCTTTAGGTGGTGGTGGTGCTTTACGTGGTGGTGCTTTAGGTGGTGGTGGTGCTTTACGTGGTGGTGCTTTACGTGGTGGTGGTGCTTTACGTGGTGGTGGAGCTTTACGTGGTGGAGCTTTACGTGGTGGTGGTGCTTTACGTGGTGGTGGTGCTTTAGGTGGTGGTGGAGCTTTACGTGGTGGTGGTGCTTTACGTGGTGGTGGTGCTTTAGGTGGTGGTGCTTTAGGTGGTGGTGCTTTACGTGGTGGTGGTGCTTTAGGTGGTGGTGGTGCTTTACGTGGTGGTGGTGCTTTACGTGGTGGTGGAGCTTTACGTGGTGGAGCTTTACGTGGTGGTGGTGCTTTACGTGGTGGTGCTTTAGGTGGTGGTGGTGCTTTAGGTGGTGGTGCTTTACGTGGTGGTGGTGCTTTAGGTGGTGCTGCTTTAGGTGGTGGTGCTTTACGTGGTGGTGGTTGTGCTTTAGGTGGTGGTGCTTTAGGTGGTGGTGGAGCTTTACGTGGTGGTGGTGCTTTACGTGGTGGTGGTGCTTTAGGTGGTGGTGCTTTAGGTGGTGGTGCTTTACGTGGTGGTTGTGGTGCTTTAGGTGGTGGTGCTTTAGGTGGTGGAGCTTTAGGTGGTGGTGGTGCTTTAGGTGGTGGTGGTGCTTTAGGTGGTGGTGCTTTACGTGGTGGTGGTGCTTTAGGTGGTGGTGGTGCTTTAGGTGGTGGTGCTTTACGTGGTGGTGGTGCTTTAGGTGGTGGTGGTGCTTTACGTGGTGGTGGTGCTTTACGTGGTGGTGGAGCTTTACGTGGTGGAGCTTTACGTGGTGGTGGTGCTTTACGTGGTGGTGCTTTAGGTGGTGGTGGTGCTTTAGGTGGTGGTGCTTTACGTGGTGGTGGTGCTTTAGGTGGTGCTGCTTTAGGTGGTGGTGCTTTACGTGGTGGTGGTTGTGCTTTAGGTGGTGGTGCTTTAGGTGGTGGTGGAGCTTTACGTGGTTGTGGTGCTTTACGTGGTGGTGGTGCTTTAGGTGGTGGTGCTTTAGGTGGTGGTGCTTTACGTGGTGGTTGTGGTGCTTTAGGTGGTGGTGCTTTAGGTGGTGGAGCTTTAGGTGGTGGTGGTGCTTTAGGTGGTGGTGGTGCTTTAGGTGGTGGTGCTTTACGTGGTGGTGGTGCTTTAGGTGGTGGTGGTGCTTTAGGTGGTGGTGCTTTACGTGGTGGTGGTGCTTTAGGTGGTGGTGCTTTACGTGGTGGTGGTGCTGCGGTGCGCTGCTGCTGTTTTGGGGGAGCAGCTTTTCATCGGTGCTCGGTCGCCGCCGCCGTTGTCTTTGATCTTAACCGCTCGTCGTTAGCGGCGGAGCCGAGCAGTTTGCCCCTGACGGCTGGTGGAGGTGATGTAATTACAGGTCTTCCCTCAGACACCCCCCCCCTCCTCCACCCCTCCCACCCTCCACCCCCCTCCACCCCCCTCCACCCTCCGCCCCCCCCCCCCCGGTCTTTATCCGGCACGCCGTCGGCAGGTGAGAGAGAGAAATAGAGGTTCCTCATTAAAATAATAAAATACGGTGGATTTCGGGGTCCGAATAATTATTATCTCGTCTCATTAATGAGTTTAGA